>CAJUYI010009309.1:0-10136 GCA_910591695.1 Galerucella pusilla | reverse complement strand
ATTTCAATAAGGAATTGTACGGTCATAAGTAATTTGAGGATTCTGAGATTTTTATATAGTATTCATAAAGCTTCAAATTAGACTTCTCATCAATTAGTTTTTCCATTTAATCCATATTTAATTCTTTACAAGGGCTCAAACTTTACTTAATATGTGTAATTACCTCATGATTCGTATTTTTTTCAACAAAATTTAGTTAGCATGTCAAAGTTTTTATTCGATGAGAACTCTAAGTTCAACATTAATCTACATGATATATTTTTTTCTTAATTCTCAATACATCCATTACCTCAAAATTCTTTGTCAAAAATACTTCAATATTTTGTCAAATCGCTGCCGATAGATTCCCTTTAAAGAAATGCATGAGTTCTTACATCGTCAACTAACTTGAAAACAGTGTGTGGAAGTATGTGGAAGTTTTGTGGAAATATGTGGAAGTTTTTTCAAATGTGGGTGTACAAGATTTGTGCCGGCGGTTTACCCCTCGTATTAATGTTAGAAACAAACAAATTTAATTTTTACTCATACTAATGCTTCGACATAACCAACTTTTTTTAGTAATATATTTCGATATTGTCAAATTTAAAGATACTTTACTCTTGAGTAAAACTCATATTTTTTGACAAAGCTCGTATACGACTGAAAATTTGATATTTGATGACTGTATTTATAGGTTTTAGATAATGCAGAACTTTTTATGAAGAATAACTTTTTCTCGTAAAATTGATAATAAAAAAGTTTTCCTTATATTCCAACTTAGGGGGACATATTGTAGTTATATTTTAATTAATATTTTTGAAAACAATTTTTATTGCTATATACAACAAACCTCACATACCGAAGAATTTTCGAAAATATCAGGAACGTTTACATAATGAAAAATTGTTTTAACAGGCGCCAAGAGGGATATTTAAAAATAGTGATCAACTATTGCCAAGTTCTATTAAGTCATATTTTTATAAAATGTAAACAAACTGCAATTTTTTACGCTTGTTGGGTGAAAATTTTTTTATGATATAAATATAAACGAAATTTTAATTAGGGACTGTTTGTGAGGAGAGTTTATTTTCCCGACATATTCCACCCACCACGTCAAATTTAGTAGTTGAGGTGCGCATGCGTCCAAGCAGCCAACCTTCTACACTTTGATCAACCGGGTTTGGGCCTGGTTTTTCTTGTTTTTTTTTTTTTTAGTTTTCCATTTCTTATTTTCTGATATTTAAATTGACATAAATAAGCTCTCGTCTGTTTGTGGTGATTAAATTTAATTGATTTACTTATACGTAGTTGTATAGTTGTATTCCTTTATTTATACAGGGTGTCCCACGACGAGTTAAAACTATCTGTATATGGCAAAATACTTATAGTAAAATCATGAAAATTTCTTAGTTTAGGTTTTCAGATACGCTCTTTTTAACCAAAATATTTTCAAAGATGGCCGACTTCCGGTTCTACCGGAAGTCGACTAACTTTGTTATTTTAAATAGAACACCCTGTATATTAATACATTTTTAAAATCTACGTAAAATTTTAGTATACTTTTGTTCGAAAACTTTTTTCGAAAAATACATATTTTTTGAGTTATTAATTTTTTTGTAAAAAAATTGACCGTTGCAGACCCTTATAAATTATTTTTTTACGAGGATACCCTTAAAGATATAAAAATGGTTTATGTTCGGTTGCTTTAAGCAAGGTCAGACGTGTTTGAATCTATGTTGAAACATTTTTCATTTTGTACAGGGTTTGTATAAAAAGTTTTCAAAGTTCAACTTCATAAATGTCAAATTTCTTCATTCTTTTAAATAGAACCATTCCTAAGTATTTTGCCATATACAGATAGTTTTAAAAGGGTCGTGGGACACCTTGTATTTTAGATATTATTGGCAGAGGAATTCTGACTTTTATCAAACTGTTTAAAAGTTTAGCGCGGAGAATGTTTTTATGGTAAAATTCGTGTTTTTAGGGGAAGTAGATTTTTTCAATTTCTTTTTTACTTTTAAATTCACGATAATCTTATTAAAAATAAGCTAAAAATGGGGTTTTTGAAGTAGAGACATCGATTAGTACCATCAGTTTTTATGTAAAATTAAAATTTGGCTACAAAAAACATTTTTGAAAAGCAACTACCGTTTTAACAAATTACACAAGCCACAATTTTTTTAAATATTAATCTAAAAGTCCAGCAAATAACTCTTAAAAGACTAAACTGCAATAAAACATGCATCATTTAGTCAATAAAATCCGCTCTAAAGATAGCATACGTAGCCGGGACCATCAGCCACAGCTTTTATCTAGATTGTAATACCCGCAGGTGTTATTTTTAATCACAAGAGAGGTTGACACACTCACAGAACACACACATACCAATTAAATCAATGAATTCATGTGACTAAACCAAACCCAACACCCATTTTACATCATACGATTCCATATCTCAAGTTTACTATATTTCCGACGCGTGTGTTCGTGGGTGCCCCCAAAAGCCTATCGTGAATAAAACTAAAAATATGGAACGTTTTAACGCAATGATAGACGAAAGAACTTACAGGACTAAAAGGATTATGTCATTGAGAATAGGTGAGTTGATATATTAATCACCATTTTTTTGCATCGTTCAGATAAGTCGATAATTTTATTACGAACATGTGATTAGTTAATCTTGAAAAAAAATATGTTGGAATGTGTTAAGTGCATTGTAAATTTATTTTATTTGTTTTGTAAGAGTGGTAGCATTGTCCTGGAGATACTGAAACAATGGCAGTATTTTTTTATATAGAACGTTTAATTATTACTCAATATTGTTAGAGATTGTGGATGGAGGTTCCTTCTTCCATGCCACAAAATCTGCATTCTTCTTCCTCCACTATTTTGAGCTTTTTCAGGTGCCCATTCAGGCGACAATGTCCCTTTAGGATCCCTGTTTAAACTCTTAGCACAGTTTTACTTTGACTTATGCATTCATTTGATCTCAACAGGTTGTAGACACCCAGAAGAGTCTTTGATTGTATAAGCCCTACTAGATCTTTTCAATGGTCAGATCTTCTCTTTTTCTCGGCTTTACTTATTTCTTCCAATATTACATTGGGGCTGATTCCGCAAAAGGGTTCAGGCCCCCAGAAAGGTATTTTAGTCCCCCTCCTTGCTAGTTCATCTGCTATTTCATTTCCTTCTATTCCAGTGTGTCCTGGAATCCATAGTAAGGTGACCATATTGTTCTCGCCTAGTTCATTGAGTTTGTCTTGGCATTTTCACACATTTTGGAAATGATTACACAAGAGCTCAGTGCTTCAATGGCTGCTTGACTATCCGACATTATGATAATCCTTTGTATTCTGTATCCTTTTAGTCCAGTAAATGAAGGCGAAAAAAACCGTCAACATGGGCATCTGGTCCAACAAGAAATTTTTTTTCAGTCTGCAGGTAATAGTAGGTAAATTGAACCTCCAAAATGTCAGGTGCCTGAAATTTGTGGGAGGGTCGGAAAATGGCTCTAGAGATCCCGAAAATCCGTTTTCCGCCGATATCTCCCGAACTACGATCCCTAGAGAATTTTTCTTCAGACAAAAAATGAAGAGTAGTTCATTACCTACAAAAGTTGTCCATACGATTTTTTTCGTTACAACAATATTTTTTCCAAAAATGGTGGTTGAAAAGTTCGCAGTTTTCTGAAACTTAGAAACTGACGTTTCTAGTCCTTGGTTAACCGTTGTAACGTCTTCAGTCAGAGCTTGATCACAAATAAAACACACGGGCGTACTAGAATCCTCTGCGACTTCCATTTTTCTACAGGAATGAACAATATTTATCAAATCATCAGATGTCATTTCACCCACAACAATATTAATGATCTCAATTAAAAAAATGAAACCTCACCGTGTGCTCCAAAAAAAAAAGCTTAAGAATTTTCAATATTTCCCTGTTTTTCATCAATAAAAATTTCAAAATTTATTTTTTAATAATAACAATAAAATTAATAATGACTTGAATTTCACTTTTTACACTGGAATACTACTAATTTATTCTTGAAAAATCACGAAATAGATAGTGTTTACATGTAAAATTGTCAGTCACTATAGCAGACGCCGTCGACCACACTATAGATGGGTGGCTTGGCGGCGTGCGAGAATAAAATGAGGCATCCATTACAACAAATTTAGAGACAAATTTCTTTTTAATGCATCAAATAAAATACTTGATACACATATCAAAGGAAAGTTCAGAATGTGACCTTTCATCGGGTATGATGCTTGACCGGGAAGAATTTTACTGTAAAGAGAAAAAACTGCTCGAAAAAACTCGGAAGAATAGCTGTCTTTTCTCAGAAAACTGGAAATTTCCCCGATTCTCCTGAAAACCCAGAGGTCTGGGTCAAAAAAAATTATACCATCGGCAAGAGGATATTCTAACCTTTCTCCCAATATCAATTATAAGCGGGTTTGACAGTTAATCATCGAGAAATTCCCGATAAACCAGAGCGGTCGGGAAAACTCCAGAAATCCACAAAAATCGCCTCTTGGAAAACACATTATTCAAAAAAATACGGGCGAATTATTGGTAGCATTGTTTCGGAATAAATAAAGTATCCCCCAAAGAACCATTATCCAATAGGATTGGCTGAAATAACTCTTAATAAAAATAATATGAATAAATCCATGGAAGCATTAAAAAATCTAGCAAAGACGAATTTTGGCCTGGTTTTCCAATGACCCAGGACCATAAATTGAGTGGATAAAAACACGCCTTAGTAGCCACAGATCCCTTCTTTCACCCGCACTTTGAATCATTAAAAAATATTTATTTTCACGTGAGTTATTAAAAAATTTGTAATTTACTTGGAGACGTCAAGGCTTCAGAGCGTGCTCTCTATAAGCCGGCCTGGAGCTCATTTTTGGATCGGCGTTCGTGCCATTTATCTCGAAAACTATCTAATTTTTCGAAAAAATTCTAAGGATAATTTTTGTGGGTAAGGAACTGCTCTTTATTTTTCGGCTGAACAAAAATTCTCCAGTGGTCAAATCTCGGCAGATATCGCGGGAAAACGGATTTTCTGGAATTTCAGAGCCATTTTCCCACCCTTCCACAATGGACAGGTACCTACCTGACATTTTGGGAATTTAATGTGCCTACCATAACCTGTAAATTAAAAAAAAATTGCTCTTGCTGTACCAGTTGCCCATGTTGACACCTTCGTTTATTGGACTATTTATCAATATTGAACTTGGCGCATTTTCTTATGGCGCTTGGTTTTTCCCAAGCTTTCAGAGTGTTTGGTTCCTGGCCCGAACACTCCTATCCCAGTTCCTTCTATTGCTTTTGAGTCGTCTGTGTACCATTGAATGGCATTCTTTCCAAGTCTGGTAATGGTATTTGGATCCCATTCCTTCTTGTTGCTTAATTCAGTAACGAATTTCTTTGAAAAGTTATACTTTTTCATCATATTCATCACCATGCAAGAGAGATAAAGTATAGTCTATTTCACGATATAAGAAACTGACTTGAACTGAGATTGGATAATGAGATGGAATAAAGCCATAAAAGTATTAGCCTTGATAGGGTTGTATTAATTTTTTTGGCTAATAATACATTGTTACCTGAAAACTCTATAAGACTTTTGGGTCAGTTTTTTAGGTCGTGAAACCTGAAAATGTTGAAGCAGATTTAGATAATTCCTATATCACTAATAGGCTGACAGCATTGTATTCGAAATGAACTTTTAATTTGCAAATGAAGACATGAAAGATCAAGTAAGTAAGGCTGCTTATTAGATGTTTTTGGAAAATCCCAAATTAATTTTTAATTCAAATTATCCAGTCGCAATAAAAGGAAGCCTTGTAATGGGTTTTTTATTTACAAAACAATTCATTTATATACTTCTCAGGCTTCTATGTAAATGAAAAAAATTGATAATGTCGACTGTAATAAACGAGGAAATACGCAAAATGTTTATTGAGTTATAAATAAAAAACAATACAAATACAATACAATAATAAATTATGTTTTACTTATAAATAAGAAAATATTGCGTTTTACTTGAAGTTGTTATAAAGGTTGTCCCAAAATGTACACAAGAAAACACAGTTATTGTACCACAAAATATAAACTCTCAACCTTTTAGCGAGGTAATCTGTATCTGTAAAGAAGGGAGGTTGAGTATAGTGTCCTCCTAAGTCATCGTCCCTCCTGTCCTTCACAGGAAGGTGGACAGGTCACTAGGAGACATCTTCTTTATATCGGCAGGTGTAGGCGAAGACTCACCGAACACAATGCCTCAACTGTATAATTGACTGAACCCGGATATATTTTAATGTAATGAAAAGGGATAGATTTTTCTACAAAAAGTTATTATTGTAAAAAAATTGAGCATCCTCCACGGGGAGCTCTCAAAAATTTGATTTCGAATCAAGACTTAAAGTCCTATACTTACTGAAATTGTACAGATAACATTATCTGAATATTATTGCTCAATATTTTCTCACAAACATCAACATTGCTGATTGAAAACAATATCACTTAATTAAATTTCTCTTTATACAGAGTGAGCCCTTGAAGAATGCTTCAAACAGTAGCTCGCTATCAAATTTAGAGACACCTTTTTTTACATCTTAGAATTAGATTAAATATGTTTTTCCGTAGTTTAAATATTCAACTCCCTGTATATCTCTTCAACAAAACCCTTTAATGTTGATGTAACTAAGGCTATTATAATTTAGCAACACCCTGTATACATTTATCGTAATAACCAATTATGTAAATATAAATCAAATTCAATTTAAATATTTTGCAATTTTAAATGTGTCTCTGAATTCGTCATTATCAATTTTAATTTGTTGCTATGTATTGAAAATACTTCGAAATTTTATGAAAATCACGTATTACTATTCAAATAATTTACAAATTCAGTGAATTTGGGTATATTTGTGACTCCTTGAGATTTTGTTTCTCGTGGACTGCTTAAATTGAAGTTTTCTGATACTTTTGATGTTTTAAAACAATTTAAATAGTGTCCAATAACGTCCAACTAAGTCACCGGATCTCATACCTTTAGATTTTCTGCGCTGGTTCTTTTTAACCCGAAATTTCTGTCACTAGTAGGAAAAAAGTTTCAAAAACTGACAAATATGCTACATTTTAATACTAATTATTCTTATCTCCTTGAAGTATTTATGTCTGAAAACGACCCACGTGAAATGCACGCGATTATCTCTGTCGGTAAATCCATGCTTCGAAATATATTGTTTGACCTCGGTATATTTAGGTTTTATACGCGATCGATAGTTGCATGTAAGTAGACAACCATCATTACACTTTCAAGTTGTTTCGTCTTAGCCTTGTTAATAAATTTGTATTAACATTTTCATTGGTAAAAATCTATTTCAATGTTAAACAGTGAAATTATACTTGTAAGTAGATATTTGTGTGTCAAACGGTGTGATTTTTTCATGTTGTGACGTTTGAACATACGAGAAATTGACAGTTCATGTCAAAACATTCATAATTCAGCGGTTTTGATAAAGTTTTTCGAGTAATGACCAATTCTTCTGATTCCTTTTGTTCTTCTACTGGGTCTGCGGCTTCGTGTAAATCACTGGGGTGGAGGTTTTTGAACAAAGAAACTTTTGGGCCTCCAGGTAAGAATTTGTTAATTTTAATCTTTATAAATAAGATGTAAAATCACTTTCATATACAAAGCAGTAGGTTTCTGATGGTCAAGGTTGGTATACGTATACTACAAACCTAAATTGTAGGTATCTAACCTTCTTCTCGTTCAAACAAAAACGAGCTAAAAATTCCCCTGTAAAGATAATTTCAAAAATAATAAATTCTCTTTTTTATTTTGTATGTTGCCATAGAGATTTAAAAACCTTCAATACCCTCGTAATATTCTATTTATATTGAAATAATGATTGTGGTAAATAAAAATTTAGTCATAGCACGTAGAGAACGTATACGCTTAGAGATGTAACAGTTATTAGTGATTTAAAAATAGTTTTTTGGGAATTTTAAATTTTTTTGTTACATCAAATATCACAGAAGTGCTTTTTGCTGACATGTGAGTAGTATATCATGCAAAAAGCTATGGAACCATAAGTAGGAAAACTACTCGCCTGTTGCATTGAATAGTCATTAAATGGGAATTTCATGCACTAACTTTTTCTTCATCAATATCTATGCACAAATTTTCAAATAATAGGATATAACATTGATGAAAAATGTATTTCACTTTATACAATTTTCTCAGTTCCAAATCCAACTAGTTACTTCCCACCTCTATTAGTTATGCCATTTTGTAAAACGAAAGTTGTTTGTTGGGTTCTCGCAAATTAAAAAGATCTTATCGACAATAACGTTCGATGAGGTAATCTCGCACTCTTGAAATACGAAGTCAAATTCTGTTCCAAATCATTGTAATTGTAATAAAAATATTTTGTCGTCAAGTACCTATTCAATACCGCTATTTTTGGAGTGACGTAAGACTTGTTATTTTACGAGAAAAGTTTCGGTGTTTTCTAGTGTTAAAATGCCGTTTAATGAACATGGTAATAGACGTGGAATTGCCAGAGCTTTTTCCATTCATATAGGTGGGTATTACGTTGATTTTCTTGAAAATTTTTCTTGTGATACGTGTTGTTTAAGGTTATGTTATCGTTTTTAATGTGAGCGCCCGTAAATTGTTTATTTTAAATCGTTTCGTACATACAGGGTTAATACGATTTGTAATAATATTACTTTATAAACTAGTGTAAAAAATGGAAACTTTTTGGATGCAATCCAGATCTCTAATTAAATATTTTTTAAAAATGGAGATATGTGGGTTAAAAGCAAGTTCACACTTCGTTAATTTTTTGGACAAATATTTCAAAATTCATATAGAATTTTTTTTTCAGGCGAACGTGCCAATTATGTCAACAGTCCTCACGTCATCGCTATGGTGGGTCTACCGGCGCGCGGAAAGACTTACATTTCCAAAAAGTTATCCAGATATTTAAATTGGATAGGTATAAACACCAGAGTTTTTAATTTGGGCGAATACAGACGACACGCGACATCAGCATACAAAAACCATGATTTTTTCCGAGCCGATAACCAAGAAGCCATGGCTATTAGAACGCAGTGTGCCTTGGAAGCTCTCCACGACGTCAGTCAATGGCTAGAAGAAGGTGGGGAAGTAGCTGTTTTTGATGCTACTAATTCCACCCTTGATAGAAGGAAATTAATACATGATGTGGTGGTTACTAAGATGGGATTCAAGTTGTTCTTTGTGGAATCGGTAAGTTTGGCCTAAAGGTCGGGTCACACATAACCGCACCGTGCTCTATTCTTTCTTGTAGATTTGTGATGATCCCCACATAATCGAACAAAATATAATGGAGGTAAAAGTTAGCAGTCCGGATTACGCAAATATAAATAAAGATGCTGTATTAACTGACTTCCTTCAAAGAATACAACATTATCAAGAAAAATATGAACCGTTGGACGAAGTACTGGAAAAAGACGTATCTTTCATGAAAATATATAACACCGGAGAAAAAGTTGTGGTACACAAACATGAAGGACACGTCCAAGCTAGAATCGTTTATTATTTGATGAATATACATATTACACCTAGAACCATTTATCTAACTAGAGTAAGTGAATTGTGTCGCTAGAATATTCAAATTATTTTTGATGAATTTTTTTTTAGCACGGTGAAAGTGAACAAAATTTAGACGGTAGAATAGGTGGCGATTCCAGCTTGAGTCCAAGAGGAAAGCAATACGCTCATTCTCTAGCCGAATATATTCGCGAACAAAAACTGGACGGTTTGAGGATATGGACTTCGTGGTTAAAGAGGACCATCCAAACAGTTTCCGGCCTACACGTACCGCAAGAAAGATGGAAAGCTCTTAACGAAATCGACGCGGTAAGTGGTAATTTACTTGGCCAATTTTTCAGAATTGGTTCATTCGTTTTTAAAGGGGGTTAAATTTTCATCTACCATTGTCGTACTATATAATTTTCAAAGGGGTGTAATTTATTTCTGAAAATTTCTATTTACCATAGGCGTACGATAAAAATTTTGAAAGGGATTCATGAATTTTTTTACAGGGTGTACGAAATCGTTGTGGAAGAGGTTCAATTCATTTGTTAAAATTTGC
>CAJUYI010009308.1:0-10139 GCA_910591695.1 Galerucella pusilla | reverse complement strand
AATCATTAATTTGAACTATTCTGCAGCATTGCATTGATGTTAAAGGTAAAGATTTTGAACCTTTAGTTTAATATTACGGTTGGAATTATACTTTTGGTGGCTAGTTTTGTTTAGAATAAATTGTTCATTGAAAATTATTATTGATTAGGATTTTTTGTTACATACAACGTTTAACTCTTTCACATAATAGGTCAGTAGTTATATTTTACAATAAATATTACAAAATAACTGTGTTTTTATATACTTTGGGTATAGAGAATGATTGACAAAAATTAAAGTTACATAATCGAAGATTCTATTTTTGATATAAAATGCAGGGTGTTTCGTTTGAAATAAGAAAGAAAATGACAGGTTCGAGTTTCCGTTCACCCTGTATACAAGAAATAATATAATTGAAATTTAATAGGATACGGAGATATTGCATCATATTATAAAACACTGTTTGGCAAAATACATTATTTTTCTTCAACGTACAACAAGCTACAGAGCGTTGATTTACGGTAATAATGGTTTTCGTACAACGCTGCCAGAGCTTGAACAAGCCCATAACAAACTTGGAAAAGTGCTCATATTTCAATATTTATAAATTGAAAAAATAATGTTGATATAAAAGATCCCAGGAAACAAGCACAGGAATTAACGTTTAATCTTATTGTTAATAATGTCAATAATAAAAAGTCCCTTTTCTAATTATTATCACTACATACTCAGCACTTTGGCTTTTTCATAGTTAAACGTGGCAATATCGAATTTTTTCGACTGGCATTCCTTTCACGGATTCAGATAAACTTGCAAAAGTATAAGTGATTTGCATAGTTTGACTCGTCAGGATGTTCATTTCTATAACAAATGAGGGGTTCACTATATCTTATTTCCAAATTTCTTTGATTCTGACCTATGTTAATGGCATTACAAGGAGATCAGTTGAGTCTAGAGACAAGAGACTTTTATGAAAAGGTTGTTTTATCTTTGGCATTCGAAAAAATCGGAACAACATTGCTACAAGATCGAAATGCAATTGTGGAGCTGTCAATATTTGAAATTGTTTTTCAAAATCTCCCCAAATAATATTTCCGCTTCGCGGTCGGATTATTTAAACAGTTAAACTGTAATTATGCAACAAGTTATCGATGTACAACCTGATTATTTTGATGACTTATAGTATTACTACTGATTATATTGTCAGTGTGACCGTTAGATATTGCAACTTTTCCATAGTACCAATTTCTTTCACAAAATAGTCCTTGGAAAGTAACAGTATGTGTATCTTTTCTATAAATGGAGTATTCCAACTTATTACCATTTCCAGTAATCGTTATATCTGAAAAGTTTATTGATGAATTTCTTACATTTCCAAGTGATAATTTTATATTTGAATGTAACTGATTTATAAATTGGAAGAATATGTCCAATTTTCTAGATGTTCCTACTCACTCAATTAAATGCAGTTCCACATTCTAAGGGATGAGACAATTGAGTTAAGTAATTTTTCATTGCATAAAGATTCTCCCGTTATTTACAGGTAGAAATTGAGACGTTCAGTTAACCTTATTGGCGACATCACTGGTGTAGTTGTTCACAGATGCTCCCCTGTGTGCCTAAAAGGCCTAATTCTAGAAATTAACCTGCCCCGGTGGCCTAGCGGCTTGATGTAACGACCTTTGTTGAGAAGGGGTGCTCTTTTCCGGAGAAAATTGAATTGAAAGTAATATTGTTGATGGCGTGGATTGAAATTTTATAGTTATGCTTCGCCAGACCCGTTGAAGTCTTACTAAATTAATTTTCTTAAGCGATATGCGGAATAACACGTTTAATATTAAATTATTTTAATTTTGAAATTTTATGCAGTTCAATTTTTATTGAATTATAATGAACACCTCGGAAAAGTTATTCTGCATTTTTTCACAGAGAACGTAGGTAATTGTGATAAAGAAATTAATGAATTGTTTATCAAAGGTTGAGAACAGCAAGTGAAATTCAAAACCATCGGGGAAAAATGGCATCTAAGCTTGCATTATTCAGCTAGACATGCAAATTTTTATTTCTTAATATCAAAAATCTAAAAAGCGAAAATATCCTGTGAATGACCCAAAACTGAACCTCCTTCTTCCGATACTCAACGCCTCCAGTGAAATTATCATCATTTTGAATGTGGTCCAGATTGAACTGTCAAGATAAGAAATTTGTGGAAAAACTAGTGGCTTAACCTGTTGATTTTTATTTTAAATGGAAATAAAGAAGAAAAGAGATAAAGTAGCGAAGCCCTTTTGAAATAATCGACGAAGAAGAATAGGGAGTTGAATAGGGAAGATCATCAGAAGGGTCAATCCGATTTCTGAGAATGATTTAACCGCTGGTGAGAAGGGTTACCTAAATTATTAATATTATCATTCCATAGTTAAGCTGTTTAATTTTATAACTTTGTTCAATTCAGTTGAGGAGTGATCAGTTATTCATAATAGTTGATATTCGATGATATAGTAGCCATGAAGATGAAATAAGACATGAACTAAGGGGTGACATTCACTGAGACCTAAAAGATCTATTGTGCTCTCTTACTTCTACTTAGTTTCCGAGGAGAGTCTCATAGACTATAGTGGCTCCTTAAGTCTTACTTCCCTCTTCTATCCAGTAATCTCCTAGTCGCTGTGCCCTAGAATTCCGAATTGCTATGCAATTCAAAAGTATGGATGAAAGTTTATTCTTCCATTTCACAAAATCTACATTGTTCTTCCTCCACTATTTTGAGCTTTTTCAGGTGCCTATTCAGGTGTCAAAGTCCCCTTAGGATTCCTGTGAAAACTCTTATCGCAGTTTTACTTTGACTTATGCATCCATTTGATCTCAAGTGAACTAGTGAAGTTGTTTTTCTCTAAAAATGTCATATGGATGAGAGTGGAATAACGAACAATGGGAGGAAGGAGAAAAGAACCAAAAGTACATGGAAATTAAGTAGTTGGAAGCAATTTCTTCGCTCAAAAAAAAGTAGAAAAGGGCGACATGGAGGTGAAAACATCATTATGGTTGTTCACTATTTGGAAGACATAAAGACCTTCAACACAAAAAATACACAGGCTATTAAAATCTCCAGCTCACAAGCACTTTAGTTAGTTAATTATTTCAAGGATTTTCCATAAAAGAAGGCTTATATGTATATTATGCTCTATGGGATGATAATTCATAAGATTATGAAGCTCAACAAATTACAAAATAACCCAAATAAAACATTCCCTTAAGCTTAATGTGCAGCGTAATTCATTCTAAACGAGCTTTTCCGTCCATTTGTTTAAATATTGACAATAATTTATCCGCTACTTCGTCCAAATTACCAACTAGTTACAATTACATTTACATTTATTATATAAGCACAACACTTTCAACGCAAATAGAAAACGTGAGGTTTCATAAATACTAATTAAAACCGAGACTGCAATGAACCTTTTTTGGTTGCCATTGTAGCAGACGTGAATCTAATGACGGAAATTATACTTGGTAGTGTTGTTGTTGTGGCCACTTGTGTCCGGAACACATTTGCCAAGAAAAATGTTTTATTAAAATATTTGAATTTATAATTTTGACTTCGAAAATTATTTAACCATTAAACCAAGTCGTGAAACGTTTTTAACGAGACAGTAAATTAGTTAGTTTTTGTAGATAAACAATTTTAACAAAAACATACTCCAGTCCAAGAGTTGCCACAAAAAAATAAGAATCTGTATCTAAGCTCTGCAATGCTGGTATAATGGAAAGGATATTTTTAAGCCTAATATGTAATACAAGCATTTCTGAACGGCTTCGAGGAGAAATACCTGATGAACCGGGTGTCTGATTGAGAGGTAACCAGCTGTATCCCAAAATACAAATTCGCATACGAAGAACTACTGGAATTTATTCTCAAGTCTCCTACTCCGCTGCTACAGAGCGTTGTTCACTATAATATCACAAAAAGATCATTTTTCTATAAGAAATATACCGTTATAGTATGTACCACAAAATTCGAATATTCGTAAGCACTAAATCATTTCACGTAAGTTCGCTCCAGTACATTTTTTTCTATCTTGTAGAATAACTGATAGGGGTAAGTGGGAGAGCTAACTTGATGAAACTGTTATAACTCTTTCACCGCTTTATGAACTTTGAAAATTATTCATTCGAGAGATAATTTATGATCAATCGTACCGGGTGATCAGTTAACGGGTAGCGAGCGGCCATATCTCATAAGATATTGGTCGTATAGAGTTGAAAAAAAAATTCATGATAAAAGTCGCCGCAAGAGAAATTGCTGGAAATTATTTTCGAGTTTGTCAAACGTCAGCTATAGGGGAAAATGGTATTTTTATAGAATTTTGCCTGGTAAAAGTATATCGATGATATCAATTACATATTTACTGAATATTCACCTACACTTTTTGACTGAAGTGTTTTGTTCTATCTATCAAAATAAAGCGGTGGGGGAAGTTCAATTGTGTTTTTAAACAAATTAAGATTTCTCCCGTTTCTCCCGACCGATTTCAACAAATTTGGGCTCATATGGAAGAGCATAATTCACACTACAAACTTACTTGGTTTCGACTTTTGACGTTAACTGAAATGGTAGAAAATTTTTGAGTTTAAAAAAAAAACAATTGTAATGGTATATTCATTTTTACATATTCTGAAAGAGGATACATTTTTCTGGAATTTGATGAAAAAATTAATCATCTACCTTTTTTTGAACCGTCTTTTTAGGTTGGAGCGACCGGGGGTCGCGGCGCAAAAGATCTGACCGTTACGTTACTGCGTTATGTGTTTACGAAGCAGCGATTCATAGGCTAGAGAAAACGGTAATGCCGCCATATATCGATGTCTCGGGTTTAAATTTTACGCGAAGCTTGATAATATAATAGTATAATAATCGATTGTTGATAATCGATTAGGATATATACCTTACAGTTACGCAGGTCCGTTTTAAACCAAAAAAAAAATGCTGGGAAGATTTTAATGTAATCGATAGATTGAAGAAAAAACCGAGGACAGAATTTTGTAATGAAATAATTCATCTACCACTCCATAACTACAACTTATTGAGAATCGATTGTTAATCGATCAATAATAATCGATTATAAATTGATTAATAATTATCGATCGTTGATCGAACAAAAATAATCGATTATTAATCAATTGACGATAATCGATAATAATCGATTATATATGGATTGTTGAATGAAGTTTCATCCATAGTAAAATATATGTGTATTTATATATTGATTCAAAAAATTTGATTATTGCTTAAAAGGAACTAAAGTTCTCACCGTGTGTCCCGTGACACGTTCTTCAATTTTTTCTACTTAGTGTTGGTTGTTACGCCATCTAGCGGACGTTTGACAAACTCGAAAATCATTTCCAGCATTTCTCTTGGTGACTTTTATCATGATTTTTTTTTTCTAAATCTATACGACCAATATCTTATGAGATATGGCCGCTCGCTACCCTTAACTGATCGCCCGGTACATTGTTCATCAAGTAGGAAAAGCCTAACATTCCTGAACGACTGTGAATATTGCTCAGTAGAGGCGCAAGCCGAGTCTAGCGACACAGACTAAACATACTTTTTTGAAATTCGACAAATATTACCTAATCAATTTTGAAAAAATCGTGAATAATTTCAATCACAAATAAAAGGATTCTTGGATATTCGTAATAAAAGTACTTGGGTTACTATGGAAACGTACATAAATAAAATAAAAATAAAAAAGGACTTGGGATATTCCTCCGACTATAAAACATCCTCTAATTCCCCTACCTTCTTCATTATTCCATATATAATTCATAATATATCTGCGTTGGAGCGTCAACGAGACACATTATGAATTATAACTATCAATCGTGATAATTTCACCGCTTTCAATTTCACATATTAGAACTAACTGTTTAGTAAATAATATCGTTGAAATTTAATCTATTTATTTACCAGCCAGTAGCAATGGCAGAGCTATTGTTTATTGTCAAATACAAAAGGTAGCATTTGACATGGAGATAACATATGTGTTGTAAACTGACATATTGTATAAATTATGTCAGTATTACTCATCACCTGGGATCTGCATCTAAACCAATTTATTTCGCATGAAAACTGATTAAAACCAGTGACGTTTGGAAAATGGAGCAACATATCACATTTTGCAAATTAAAATTTGCTCGCAATCATCACAATTGTAGCCATTTACTGGGTGATTCTTTATTAAGTTTCACATTATTGCAATTGAGTAATGGATATTATATAGTTATAAAATGTTTAATTCCACTGTCCACTCAACGCTCTTAGAACAGACATAATTTTTGTTGCAATTACTACATATTATATTCAAATGAAATCTTGAAGTAAACAACACTTGTCAAAGGTTCGACTCTTGGTTAACTGCAACTAGCGGTTGTCCCGACTTTCAGTCGATTGAAGGTTGAGATTCAAAACTACGTAAGAAACAATTTCAAATTATTGAGAAAAACTTTATAAATTATATAATTTTTGAAATTGTAATTTAGTCATTACCTTACCAATTCCGCAAACTTTCGTTTCTGCTTGAGTATTTCGTGCAACGATGATACTTGAAAGGTATTTAATTCTAATACGAAAAGTTCGGAGAGTAATCAAGTTTTGAAAGAAAAATATCGTGAGGTAACTTGGAGAATGCGTGACAAAGTAAATTACGAAATTGTATAGGGGTAATTTATAAATACTGGAGGTATTACGGAAGGCTTTATTACATTTCCCTTATAATCAATGATAATAGAGATGGAGTTATGTTTTTGGAGAAAATATCATTTAGCAAATTTTTCGGAGAGCTGAATAATATAATGTTCATCAGTCTTAATTATAAATATTCATCAAATATTTCCATTTTTTTGAAAACTTTATCTGTAAGATGGCGTTCTTAGTTTCGAACACATTCTTGAGACCTTTTGGTGAATGATCCCATGATATAAAATGGAATGTTGTCAATCTCCTGTTGGATTCAATCCTTCAGTTCGTCTCTTATTCTGGGAGGGTGTGATTAAAAAACCTTCAGCTTTAAATAACCCCAGAAAAAAGTCAGGAGCCGTGAAGTCTGGTGAACAGGCAGGCCAAGGAATATCGTCATTATTACTAATTGAGCGAGCAGGAAACGCCAATTTCGGTATGTCTATCGAAAGTGTTACCTTTTCCACTTTAGGAAAAGTACGAACCAGTGTCACCTATTATAGAGAGGACATTGCGCAAAATTGAGATTCGAATTTTATACAGAGTTTGATTTTTGGATAGTGCATACCCACTCGATCACCACATGCGAAGCTAATCGTGCGCGAATCTTTCGAAAGTGATCCCAAAATACGGGTTACCGTTATTTATGCGGAATTTTCTCAATTTCGTACACGAGATGTGTTCGAGTGCTCACGTATATACGTTCCCCGAGCGAGTACACTTTTTCCAAAGCAAATGAAATTTATTTCAATAAAAACTCTGTAAGTATACAGAAAATTGCAATGTCTGTCTGTCATTTTTATGTTCTGATGGAACGCACACAAATTAGACCATCAAGAGTAACAGTCAACTTCTTCGTTCATACATTGAATTTGTTGAACATTTGAAAATGGGTTCCATGAAAGATCTCCGCGTAGTCTCTAGCAAAACCTTTCAAATAAGTAAATAAGCAAGTGTTTTTGATCCTTATATTTACCGCTTAGAAACTGTTCTCAACCCATCGAAGCTATAACACTTCAACTTATTTTAGTGGAACAAATCACACATCTGAAGATGTTGTTTGTCAACAATCTACAGCTGGTCAAATTTATCTCAATCACGCCTACTAATGCGCACTGATCATTACTGAGCGTTTACGCGGGTAGCTTAGATCGCCATGACTCTAAGGCTCTACTTAGACGGACCACAGCGACGCGTCATGACAACTTCAAATGTGGTTGTGGCCTAACTCAGACGGACCACAGCGACGAGACTGGTTTGTGTTTTTGTTGTCGTCGTCTGTCGTTGAAGACGACTTCAATTAACGACAATGGTATTTGGTAGTGTTCATCAGTTTCAGTATGGAGAATCGGATAATCAGGAATACCTGGTGGGGATGGTTGAGGACTACTTTAGAGATAGATGGGTGGAAGCGGGTTCTGTTAAATGGCAGTGCACAATGGGAGTCCCACAAGGATCAACAAAGGGCCCTAAACTATGGGATGTACTGTATGGGGGGATTCCTTGACTGCCTACCGAAGAAAAAGTGGGCATGATCGCCTACGCAAATGATTTATTGGTTACCATTGAAGGTGCTGAACGTGCATCTGCAAGGGTCTTGAAGTGGATGAGCTCAGTAGGTCTGGAGGTTGCTACCCAGAAGACTGAGCTGATAATACTCAGGTGCCCAAGGAACAGGGAGAACTTTCAGATCAGACCAAAGACCAACGTGGTCAAGCCATCAAACACGCTCAAATATCTGGGGGTGGTACTGGACCCCAAACTATCTTTCACCAAGCACGTGGATTCCTACTGCATAGAGAAGGCAAATAGAAAAACGGAAATTATTAGGAGACTTCTTCCAAACATCGGCGGACCGAACTATGCAAGGCGACAGGTGCTATGCACGATCATGCATAGTGTCCTTCTATATGCGGCCCCAGTGTGGATAGTAGTTCTTAAAACACAAAAATATCGGGACAAACTTATTAGCACACAGAGGAAGGGATTGCTGAGGGTGATATCGGCCTACAGAACGGTATCTGCGGATGCGGCCCAAGTAATATCGGGCTTCCCGCCATTGGACTTGATGTCAGCGGAGATCTGTATGCTATACAGAATAGGAACGAGGCTTCCTGGGAACAGGAGGATAGCGCGGAAAAAAACACTGGGAAGATGGCAGCGACAATGGACAGAAAACAGTGGAACGGCGAAGTGGACCCGGAGGCTAATCAAGGATATCCCAAACTGGATAGAGTATAAGCACAAGAGAACAAATTATTATTTTACACAGTACCTAACTGGGCATAGATCTTTTGGGACTTATACAAACAGAATTGGCAAAACCATGACTGATTTATGCCAAACGTGCGGAATCAATGATAGTCCGGAACACATGTATGAAGAATGCAGTAGATGGTCGAGTGAGAGAGATGAAGTGACAGCAAGTATGGGTATATTCCCAAAAATGGATGAACTAGTTGAAACTATGCTTAGTCATCCGGAAAAGTGGAACCTGATGTATGCATTTATCTGCAATGTTATGGAAAGTGATGAAATTTAAGACAGAGACAGGGCGGAAAATTTAAGATGTTTTTCGTATCTACGGCTACTTCTGAATTTATGGGCAATGCCTTTTTCCGGGAGTAAGCTGGTAGCACAAGAAGTGGGTGTTTAGCGGGTGCGAGCCCACACGGTACTCAGCAGTATTGCACATCCCAGATGCTGAGGCAGGCTGGTAGAGCTTCCCCTTCTTCTCTGGGAAAAAAAGTATGGAGAATCGAAGAGTGGTCAGTTGTCGCATTGCGAAGGGGGTGTGTCGTCCATTGTTATTACATTGAACCACCAACAACGACGATTTTTTGGGTGATACAGGTAGCGACCGTCGCTGAGATCAACTACAAAAAGTCGATCGTCTGAGTACTGCTCTAATTCTATTGCATATTTATTATAACCACGACCTCCGCCCACTAACAACCACAATTATGAAGTTGTCGTGATGCGTCTAAGTTTAGCCTTAGGCTAAACTCATACGGACCACAGCGCGACGCGACTGGTTTGTGTTTTTGTTGTGTTTTTTGTCGCTCCGTCTGAGTTAGCAGTTATTGCATTTTTTATATAACCACGACCTCCCACCACTAACAACACATTTATGGAGTTGTCGTGACGCGTCGCTGTGGTCCGTCTGAGTTTAGCCTTATTGAGGGCGTTCTACGATGCTGTGACATGTGGTGTGACTGATATGGCAGTACAGTATGTGTCTTGGCCAGATTGATCAACGCTGTTGTATAATCCTCTCATTCACTCGACATGAAGAAACATGTACAATACGAATGTATTCTCAGAACAACAATAATATATCAACTTTGACACTATAACAAATAATATACTGTTTATTGTGACAGAAACTGTCTTAATATACAAACTGCGATCGTTTGAAACT
>CAJUYI010009307.1:0-10139 GCA_910591695.1 Galerucella pusilla | reverse complement strand
ATACTGTAGAATCCGACATTGCCTATCGTTGCATTTTTCTGGAAATAGAAATGTTCAGTTGAAAATTTTTGGATAATTTGCTTCAACTTACACCGTAAAATATTCCAAATTTGTCCTGGATGTTCAAAAATGGAAGCTTAGACAACGTTCCCAGGATGGGCTCTTCGTAACCGTCGAAAAGGATCTCAGAAGCTTTTTTTGTTACGTGAAGACTGGAGATACTCGACAACGCTGTCGATACCAACCTTTTGGTCCACCAGCTGAAAAGTCTGGATTTGTAAGCTATTGTCTGGAATAAAAAAAAAGTGGGAATGAAAACAGATTCTATTTTTATTAGGTTATTTAACGTCGATTTATTTCTGCGACTGAAGCTATTCACCGACTACGGGTGCACTCTACTCCTGACCGGAAATTTCACCGAACCCACTAGTGTTCCAGCCAGTGGTAGGGATCTTTATCGAGCCCAACATCCATGGACTCGGTTTTACGTCTCCTCCAAAAGGCGGCATATCTATAGTTTGGCAAGTTTATCTGAAGCTACGGGGCATCAGTAAGAGGCGAGGAAACATGGCGAGTATCGAGTATAAACTTACAAACGACGAACGGTACCTATTTTACCAGGTGAAACCCAAAATACAAAGGTCACTGACAATACCAACGCCACTGGATAAATCAATATCAGTCAATTGAGGAAGTGAGAGAAAGGAACACACGCACGCACTTGCCAATAAGAAGTCAGCTTCCGATAAAAATCACCAATTATGTAATTCGGAGGGTGTGGTAATTATGGTTTTCGTACAACGCTGCCAGAGCTTGAAGAAGCCCATAACAAATTGGGAAAAGTGCTCTTCTTTTAATATTCATAAATTTAAAAAATAATGTTAATAGAAAAAATCCAAGGAAACAAGCACATCAAAGTATTAACGTCTAATCATATTGTTGATATTGTTAATCATAAAAAGTCCCTTTTTTATTTATTATCACTACACACTTAGCACTTTGGCTTTTTTATAGTTAAACGTGGCAATATCGAATGTTTTCAACTGCATTCCTTCCACAGCTTCAGATATACTTGCCAAATTATACATTATGCCTCATTATAGAATAATGCTTGCGTGCTGTGATATGCTACTTCGCTGCATACTGTACAGACTCTATGACGGTCTTCCCCAGTGGTAACCCATCCAAGTACTAACCGCGCTCGACACTGCTTCACTGTAGTTATCGCATTAGAAGAGATTAGCTACACTGGGTCAAAGCCTTTATGATCCCATGTTTGTGGTCAAATTTATTTAAATCATCTTATTGTGATTCTTCATTTAAATATTAACTTCAGTACTAGAAATTTCAAATAAGTCTACCATCTACTAACTATAGTTTGTTCCAAAAAGTACATAGAGTATTGAAGGGCATAAATCCTTCAACAACCAGATGCTCGTCGGATATTATAGAGTTATACTCAAACTTGACAAAATATTCAATAATTTAATAGTAACTATTTTATTCCATAGTACAATATTTTATAACACATCATTTTATATTCGGAGTGATCCAATACAATTTTTCTTCTAAAAAATTAAAAATAGAGTACAAGCATAAACTTTGCTATTGGTGGGAATTGACCCTTTATCAGGTCTCCTAACACCTTGCATGCCTATTTTTTCAAAAAAATATAAACATTACTTTTAAAACGACTTTAAGAATAATAGAATTTGAAAGTCCGCCAAAACGCGCTTTACGTCATAAAGATGGCTGCCCCATGCAGTGACGTTATTTGTTTACGTTCTTATTCGTGTATCACGCTCTGAGTTCTTGTGACCTAATTTGTTTCTGAAAGCTTTAAAAATGGATAATGCCGAAAAAAAGCTTTGGATTCCCAGTATTGCATTGTTTCATAGTGTAATCAACGTCTATTGAAACTCCAAACAAAATATTTGTTACCCTACCTGGTGGCGCAAGCAAAAATACACTTAAGAGAAGGGCATTATGGTTGCAAGCTATGAGTCGAAACAAAGACGATATTTCGACAAATACTACTACTTTTGTTTGTGAAGACCATTTTAATGTAAGTACCTACTTCTATGCTAGTAAAATTTTTATTCTTAAATAGTTTGAGGTTATGTAGGTACCTATATGTCTAGGAATCAACCACTGAAACATTATTTTCTCACGACCACACATCGAAATATTGTTGGTATATATTATATATAATACATAGTTCAAATCGTACTTACGATAATGCTTTAACTCCTCTTATTTTCTCTGCATTAAAGCAGCTGTTTGACTTAATAAATTCGGCAGCATAATAATGAGACTACTTTGGGCAAGTTATCAGTTTGTGCTTTTACAAAACCTTCGCTAGCCATATCTTTACTCACAAAATATGAAAGAATCGTCACTGAACACTGAACTAGTAAATAAAATATTTTCTTCTAAAAGTTTTAAAATATCCTCGGAAATATCAAATATTTATGTCCACTTTCCACTTTATGTTGACTTTTATAAATAAAAAAGAGCACACACAAACACGTAATGGTCTCAAGAATGATATTTTTACGTCGATGAAGCAATTAATAGTTGATTAAAATACAATATAAACACACAAGAAGGAGAAGAACTACACAGAACCTAATGCAATACCGGTCGTATTGACAAAACTAAACAAACATGAGATATGACATCACACGTATCATCGGTAGCGTTCGGAAATCTTCGGGTGTTGTTTGGAAAGTGCATTGAAATTTGAATTTTATTTTAAAATTTTGAAGTAATTTCCAATGGTTTATTTCCTATTACTAGTAATTTTTGATATCAACTTTACTATTATTAAATAAAATCTAAGCAAAATATGATATATGCGTGTACTCTATTGTGGCTTTCTCAATAGTTCCTACCCAAAAATACTATTCTTGAAAAAAATTTAGAAGGTACAAATTTCTAATATCCGATAATTATCTGATTGTTAAAGGTTTATTGCATTCCAATACTTTATGTTTTTTCTTAAACAAACTATATTATAGAAGTACAATAAAATTTTTATCTGGTAGCAACTAATTTGTGAGAATGTCCTATCATGAACGTATTATGAAAGTTATAAAAGTAGGTAATTTATTTTTTTAAATTAAACTCACTATGATAGTGTACGATAAGATTTTCAAAGGGATGCATATATTCACGAAAATTTCCATTTACCATGAAACTTTTATGAGAGGTTAATCAAGTTGACCTCACAGGCGTGCAATGACATTTTTTGACGGGATCAGTTTATTTGTGAACATTTTTATACAAGCCTATAATAGAAGTGCGGTGAAATTTTCAAAAGGGGCTCATTAATTTGTGCTTTTACTTCTGTCGGCTCCTTCTCTCCAATTTTCCAATAAAACCCGTCATCAAATTATTCTACCAATAATTATTTTAGGGGTGAGAAAAGTTATTTAAGAAAATATCCTGTTGTGAGTAAAGTCATTTCCAGGAAAATACCAAAAGACACAACTTATTCAAATGTATTCAACGTATGTAACAATTTTTCATGAAGAAAAAAATCGGCAAGAAATATTAGTTCAGTGAACGAACAACCAAACCTCGGAAAACTTCCACAGTTTCGTTTGTAGGTCTTGATGGGTCATTTTAATATCTGGAGACTTTTCCAGCCTGAGCCATTCAACGGGTGTAAAAAATTACCCTAAATGTCCCAAAAATCAGTTTTTCCCCAATATCTGTCAAAATATGACAGTTAGAGTATTTTTAACATGATAAAAAGTGAAGATTACTTGTCATGTCTAGTCCAAGTATTGTTCTCAATATCTTTCTTCCTAGTATTTTCAGATTTTTAGCATTTTACTGGGTCTCGTTCACCGTAATATTTTTCCTGTTCAAGTTTAAAGTAAACAGTGCTGGACCCTGTATTACACCTTTATGCATTTTAAATTCTTCTGAAAAATCACCTCGGAATTTAACTTTTCTTTTGAGAGAAAGAAATATTAATTTTGCAAAAAAATTATAAGTACCATTTTTGTAGACAATGAATTGGTCTTCATCTTTTTTTTTTCAATCAAAAATTCTCCAAATGCCATAATTTGACATGTATTGTAGCAGAACTTACTTATCGCGGCCATTTCTCATGCCCAGGTTGGCGGAGTCTTCAGATTTTGGAATGACCCATCAAGTCGTCCTACAAATATAACCATAAAAGAATGGGGACTGGAAGTGTCCCGTTTGTGTGTTTGTGTTTGTGTATTTTATGTCGCCCATTTACTAGACTATTTGGGAGAATAAAAATTTAAAGCTCCCCGAATGATGAAATTCTACGTTAAAGCCCCCAGGATCTGTCGGAACACGTGTATGCTAAATGGTAATGGCAAGAAAATACTGAATAATTCATATCCTTTTTATTTCGCCAATCTCTAGACACTTATACTCATATGTCATAAGACATGCACCAAATTCTTTGGAAAAATGAGCTATTGGTGTAAAGTAGGGTGAACATCGATAGAACTAGTTTATTTCTAAATATCTTCTGTATGTTCCTTGTGGTATATTATTCATTCTTTTTTTAATTTTTTGGGAAATTAAATTAAATTTTTTCTGTTGTGTCAGCTAGGGATAAAAAATTACTTAATTTCTACTTATTTTTTCTTGACAACGGTAGCTGGAACGCTACCGAAACGTTGAAGTAAAGAATTTAAAAATATTGTTGTTTAATTTCCCAAAAAATTAAAAAAAAAATGAATAGTTTATTTCTGTAATTTTTTCTTTGAATTATAAAAAGTGACAAATTTTCAACCTATTTACTGTACATACATCTACGAGATATTTCATAAAATGGTTGCAATCGCACTACTTTTCATTTTCAATTAACATCATTTTATATTTTTGATGTAAGATGGTGGATTAGGAAGAATATGCCCAGGCGAACACATGGGGAGAAATTCATAAAAGAACCAACAGAAAAGTAGCAAAAGAAATAATCTCAATGAGCAGGAACAAACTACGCACCATGATGGGATACTTTCCCACAAAGGAGCACCTGAACAAAATATCTGTATAACGGAGGCCTTACATGCAGAAGATGCAGAAAGAACACCGAAACAGCTCTGCACCTATTATGCAACTGTGAGACGCTGGACCACAGAAGGCAGAAACTGTAAGGAAGACAAAAATGACTCCAGAAGATTTCTACACCGACCAGTAGAGAACCTGTATGAGCTAATAAAGGGTACGGATTGGCTGAATATGCTGTAGTAAGAACACAAGGAGGATTCACGATAAGCTCAGGAGGTTGAGGTGGTACCGGCGAAGGGACGGCTCCTTTAAAAAAAAGATGGTGTATAACCCATCTTCCACACTACAACTAGAGGCACTGCCAATGTTGGGCGGAAGCAGAAGAAAGATGAGCGGACGTAACTGATGTAATTAATCTGTTGAAAAGTTTGTAGTGACTAAACCTCCTGTGAAAATATGAGCAAACATGGGACGCCAAGGAAGTAGCGGTAGTTAAAAAAAACGTAGAAGGCCAAGAAGACAGTGGAAGGCAGTAGTAATGGACCATGTTTCTGAAAAGGGAATAATGACAACTAGATGATACTTTGCTATATGATATAGGGTCTGATTTTACATACTACAAATAAATCAATACCGATTAAATGACCCAATTTTCTTGTTTCTTGAGAATAATGACGTTTGTGTATGAAGATGGAAGGATATCAGAATATTTCTCAAACTATGACAGGCTAATGAGGCGCAAATATGACGAGCTGATAAGGCGCAAATACGCCGAAGCCGAAGCCTGCAAATTATGTCGTCCCTTCTATTTGCGAACCAGAATGGTTGTTTTAATCTTATAGATCATACCGACCCCGTTTAACTAAGAAGTGTAATTTAATGTCCGGCGGTGCCTGTTTTCGGAAAATACTCCAAAACCTTGTGAAATGCTAGAATAATATATTAATTTTTCGATATCTATCGATAAAACGCTTCACTATGCACGAAAACATTACAGGAAACTGTGTTATACTTTATGACGAGCTTCCAGATCCTATTTTTACACATCCCACCACCACAGGAAATTGAGTAAAAATAGGACAAAAACAGTAGTGATTTCTACGATATTTTGGTTCGAGAGAGTCTCGTCCCATCTCGTTTTCGATACAAGACTCGAGACGATACTTCAAATTTTCCTTGCGTGTCTCGAATCTCACTCGAGAGTCTCGCAAAAGTATCGAATTATCGCAAATATTAATCAATTATTATAATTATCGTGATGGTTGACACAACTTTTATCTGACAGCTGCAAACCCTCAGTCCGCAATTGAATGTAGAAGACTGTCATTTTGGGACTTTGATTAGGTATATATTGAACTTCACTGTACAGGGTTTATTTGGGACTCTAAAATTGGAAAATAGGACCACAGCAATCATTATCGAAGAACAAATCAGTGATAATTCAGAGAATGATGATGGAAACCGTGACGAAGATGACATAGAGGATCAAATTGAAGAGATTGGTGACCACTTCAGGCAATGTGTTTTTTCAAAAATCAAACGTTCAGATCAGCATAGAATAAGATTTAGAGACGCCTGTGAAGCAACTGGAGAAGCAAGTGATCTCACCTCTGTGCTAGACGTATGTATAGTGATGATATGCTAGCAGTTGCACTGAAATGTGAAAATGGCCTTAACTTCTTTTGCCGAAATTTTGATATACAAAAATTCACAGTAACAGAAAATAGATGGGAAACTCTTGAAGGAATCCATAAAATATTGACAGACCTGTTGTATCATTCAATCTGTTAATTGACTAGGCTGGGTTAGGATAAATGTGTGGTGCGTTTGTCTATAAGGCGACTCGCAGGAGTCTACTGTGGCTCACATGTATTCAGATGTCACCAAACAAATTCAGCTTCTTAACAAAGCCGATTAGTTTATTTGGTGAATGATATTTCAGGTCTGAGGGCGAGAGAGAGATCCTGCCAAACATCAGATCTGATACCGCTGCGTGGCAGGCACAAATAATATGCTCTGCTGTTTCATCATCTCCCAGACAAAGACGGCAAGTCAGATCTTCCGACAGTCCAAGTTTCAACATAAGATGATTCAGATGACAGTGCATGGCCTGTTAAAAGGCTTGTTAAACAACATAGGTCATGCCTGCTCTAGTCAAACATTTGTTTAGAGACATTTTTCGAAGAATGTATAAAAGCCTTTGAATGAACCAATTCTGGTAAATTATGCCATAAGTCTGAAGCTCATCTTCTTGCTGTCCAGTTATTTAGTATTTGTTTGTTAAAACATATTGCGATGCCATATGTAGGTTCTGGTTTAATAGAAACACGTGCGGCACCCTCCCTTGCAAGAGAGTCTGCCTTCTCGCTTCCTTCCATGCCATAACTGGAAAGTGAAATTCTTGAATGGGACCTCAAAGCCTACCGAAACAAAGTGGATGGATTTCAAAACACTAATGGGATATACTTATACTGTTACTGTAGTTCTAATTTTGTATCCCCGGCATAAATAAGAAACTTGACGTTAGATTATTGGGTTTTTGTTTATTGAATTAAAAATTAGAACTTATTTAATTTGTGTTTTTCGTTTAGGCAGGTAGCACTAAAATTTTGCAAGACTCTCGTGCGAGACATGAGATAAGACGAGATTTTTATTGCGAGACGAGACTCGAGATAATACATTCCACTTTTCTTGCGAGACAAGGCCAGATTTTCCAAAGTTTCGTCTCGTGAGAATCACTTAAAAACAGGTAGCAACGCACAGGTGAAGGGGATAAAAAGTGGTGACCTCAGATTACTTGCCACCAGAGGAAGAACCTCTTACTTCTTTGGGAAAATAATTTTTTGAAAAGCTTAGCTACGTATCGTTGATGATTCTATTATCAGCTCGATTTTTATAAGAGAATATACTTCAAATTTAAAAATTTCTAAACAAACTTACCAATGGGACAACATTAATAGTGGATATCACATCACTTAAGTTCCTAGCACTATTTTCTTCGTCGAAATAGTAAAATTTCATGTGAGAAAAACTAACGGTGGAATTTTCTTCATGCCATGATATGTTAATTTTCTCCTTAACTTCCTTGAACCTATAAGGTCCCATCTGTTGCACTTTCGGCTTGACCGAAAGATTGTAAATTTCTTTAGGATTGGTCCAATTGAACAAATATATATCTAAGTCTAATGGTGGATCGTTGGTTAACCATTCGTGATAGGCTTGCGATGTGGGTGTGAATCTCAGTGCGTGAGCAAGAATCAGTTCGTAAATGGCTTCGAAGAAGATGAGGATTGATACGCCGGTGCCGATGAGAAGCAATCCGAGGACGAGGAGGCATATTTGGCCTGTCTGTCGGCGATGACGCTTCATCCTGGAGCCTCTGTAACAATAGTGTTTGAAAGTAGAATTTCTCATTTTTTTGGAATTTTAATCGATTATTTTATTCAAAAAAGTTGAAAATAGTATTTGTCAACAACTGTAGTACCACAAACACCTAGTACATTCAGGTAGTCCGACAACTGTTGAACATTGAAATATGGTTCATTGATTAATAGAATAGTGAAGCCAGTGGATTATTTACAATAATAAAAAAGTGTTGATTTCTCCTCCACAGACATGCTTTGTAACCATAGCTAAGATTTCTAGAATCAAAGCTAATCGGGCTATTGAAGCAGTGATGGATGTGTCACTCAAAAATGAATACTTGGGAATCGCGGATCAATTATTTATAGAATTAAATTATTCCATCTCCTGATATTATAGAGCACCTACAGGTAAACTTTTTCAAAGAACTTCTAAGTCTGTCAAAGAATACCCCAGATTACATTGTACGCTTGAAAACATGTTCTGAGATCATTTGTCAATGGTGATTGTTTTCAAACATGCCTAACTTTGGATAAACAAGCTCAAAGTAATGCACTTTTCAAGACTTTCAGAAATTTGCTTCAATCGACTTGCTCAATTGGAATCTGATAATGATTCAAAGTATAATTGGATGACGCAACTTGAAGAGTTGTTTGTTTATGCGCAATGTGAGTGTCTATGGGAAAATTATGTACAAATGTACCTACGCATTTTATTTAGACTTATTCTAGACAGATTTCGAAAACGACTGCTCAATAGTGAAAAAAAAGGTATATTATTATCTGTTAGTATCCTCAAATCTTAACGGTTGTAGAGATACCTAATCACATTTTAGCGATTAACTACACGATTATTATTCAATGGAATCACGTTCGAAAAATGTAGTTGTGTGTATAATTATTTTCTCCAGTATTAAGATGAACGTATTACGGTGTAGTGAAAGTTGACATGGAAAATATGTATGGTACTTTTAATATTTGAAAATAATAATTATCGTACACACAACTACATTTTTCAAACGTAATTTCTTTAAATAATAATCATAATAATATGTAGTCAATCACTAAAATGTGACCATCTCTGGTCACTGTTAAGATCTGGGGATACTAACAAATATACCTTTTGTTGTTGTAATGATGTGGTTCCAATTATTTTTTACAAAAGTAGCGCTAATGTGCTAGGCAAAAAAGTTTTGCGTTTCGATAATCTTTCAAAAAGTATATATGGAAGGGTGCATGTATGTCATATGTGTATGTATATATGTGCGTATGTATGTATGGGTAATTGTAAGTATGCATGTGTTACTAAGTTAACCTCATCATGTATACTAATCAGATATTATAGTCATTGCTGTGAAATGTTTAAGATAATTTTTATAAAATTCTGATAAAACGTTGAACCCACGCACAGGCTCTGCCTAAGTGGGTATACTGTTATTCGGAATTTTCTTTTTAATTATTACTGTTAATGTAATCATGTATTAATAAGTTCCTGAATAAATTATTATTATTATTATTATTATTTATGCCGCATAATATATCGAAATAGGTACAAAATTATGATTTCTCTTATCAAAAAACCCCCAACCTCAAATTTTTGTGCATATACGTCAAAAAGCCTTAAAGATATTGTGAAAAACGAAAATTGAAATTTTATGTTCAATACCCTGTTTGTCTTTTTATATCAACATTTTACTAAGGCTAGTTGATTTAAATCGCAATATTTTGGAGTAAAGATTGTATTGTACTTCTATGTACAATTATGGTGAATGATTG
>CAJUYI010009306.1:0-10139 GCA_910591695.1 Galerucella pusilla | reverse complement strand
GAAAAGTATCACTTTCCGCACTAGTTAGGTAAACTACTATTTCATTACGGAATATCAAGTTTGAAGAGTTTTTCTTTCTTGAATAAAAAAAACGCTGTTTTTTTTGTTTCTTAATTGAATTACTTGAAAAAAGGTAACGCAGAATTTTATGGTTTCTTAATAAAAAAAATTGAAAAAGAAAGGTAATGCAAATTTTTGGTTTCTTAATAAAAAAAAATTGAAAAAAAAGGGTAACGCAAATTTTTCGTTTCTTAATAACGCAAAGTTATTTAATTGTCAAGCTCACATATTTAATAATAAATAATGTAGGTGAATAGTTGTTTGTTGTTTGATAATTATTAATCGTGTTTGTTATTTATTGTTTTACCTCAGGGGTATTGTCAACTGTCAACTGTCAACTGTCGTGGACATGCCCTATACAAAGTGTAAAAAGCCTGAGAACCTATTGTTATACACCTGTCTACGTGATTAGAATATTTGAAGATATAAGATGCACCTAATAGTAAAATTGTTAGGTTTGTTCCAACTGGCGAAAGAGCCGTTCTTGAGACTTCTGGTGACGGTATACAAACTGTACCTTCTGGGAGGAGAGATAAAGTTGGTGTGTCCTTCCAAAATTCGAGTTTGCGCACTATACAATATTGAAATAATTCCGGAACGGTTTATAAATTCCAGTTGGAACAAACCTGTTGTGTTCTTCAAAGAAAGTTTTCATTATTACCTACATGGTACACTCATAGACGGCAACCGTTGGAAATAGCTTCATATGGGTAGTAATAGGAGGCACTGTTTTTCTAGCCTATTGATTCGGGGAATTTCGAGTTTAATCAATAAGTACATGTGCAGTAGCCTACATTAATTTAGCTTTGATATCGACACAGATTAACAGATGTCGCGAGTAATTCCTGCATGAAAATCTGAATTTAAGTATGTGCTGCTTTCATTTGGAAGCTCGCTTGAAATATGAATTTGTTGTAGGTAGATTTATCCTATATTCTAGTAAACCTAACTATCTAACCTAAGACTGTGATCAAGATTTTTTTAAGTTATTTTGTCACCGACATAAAAATGTATGTTTTTATTCATTTTTATTATCAAAAAATGTAAGATTCATCCAATGAAGTTTTACAAAGTTATACCAATTGATGGGAAATTTTTTACCATGAATAGTGCTTTGCAAAATTTAGTAGAAAGCTCAAAACTCTGCAACCTTGAAAAGCGTTCACCGTCATCAAAGAAGAAAATATGTCAAACCTAACAATCATATGATAAACGTTAAAATAATAATCAAAATGCAGTTAAGCAATTTAAAAAATCAAAAGGAGCTATTCTTGAAATTACCTTGCATATATTGGGGTAACATTCACTGAGACCCAAAAAATCTAGTGTTTACCTTTACTTCTACCTTTCCTTTCCTGAGGAAAGTCTCAGAGTGCTATTTTCCAGAGGAATTTTAGGATATCGACAGGCTCTAACTTAGGTAAATTTCCATCTTCTATCTAGTAATCTTCTAGGTGTTGTGGCTTAGGATTCTGAATGGCTGAAGTGTGTGGATGGAGGTTTCTTTTTCCGTGCCACAGAATCTAGATTTTTCTTCCTCCTTCCCATTTAAAACTCTCACTGCAGTTTCACTTTGATCTCAACAGACTATAGACACCAAGAAGAATCTTTGACTGTCTAATGTCTACTAGATGTTTCCAATGGTCAGATCTTCTCATTTGGAAATAACTCAAATATGTCTATCAAATTTGGTAAGATTTTAAAACCATATCATTTTTGTGGAATGAAGGCTGGCAAATGAAAATCCCACAAGCTCAAGGAAACTAAACCAAAATTTTGGGCATGTAAAGGTAAATCCAGGAATCGATTCCTTACTCTCGACTATCTAAGGAGCGAGAATCCCCTTATAAAAGTCATATTTATTTTTATAAAATCCAATTTTCAAATTTCATTTCCAAATATTGTTACAACTGCTAATAACCAATTGGCTGATACAGTTATGCATAAGAAAAGTAGAATTTTTAAAATATAATAGTGAAAATTCCAAAAATTATCAAATGCACGCTCTTGCTGATACTATGTAGTTTAATTCCATTTCTCCGTACCTACATCCTTGAAACTCCTACGATTTAATAAAGTTTTTTCAAAGAAACAGCTTTATTTTTTAACTTTGATTTTCTCTAGAGATAGTTCCATGAGATTAAGAAACTTTCCGTTTCCTAAATATACGGCGAAAATCCTTTAAGATCATTTCCCGATTGCGAGTTTGTTCACTTTCAGTCAGAAGGGGATAGGGGTTGAATTATGCGCAGTGCGGCAGCGCGCCACTGCACTGTACGACTACTGCGGTGGAGAATTCGGCGCCGAAAGGGCTGACATCGAAGAGTTTCAACGTTGCCAATGTAGGACAGATTTCGTTTATTTTGATAAAGCTCATTGTGCAAAACTATTCCTTAAAATTTAACCAGAAATACCCTGTGGGAATATAGCCTCAATTCAACTTGTAATCTCAGGAGATTTCAAAGTTTGAATTGGAATATTTTGGTACTAACTTGAATTTGATATTTTCTATCGATTTTACATGCACTGTTATTTAACTGTGTCAATTTGCGAGCTTGTTATTGTTTGACCTTGTTAATTGCCTTTTTAATACTCGTGTTGTATTCTTTTCCTTCATTATTTAAAAACTGAAGCCACTCACAGTAGCAACACTTTGACCCACCAAGGTCTTGCTTGCAACTATTGAAAATTATCGCAATATGCAATTTTCAATGTACCAACAAGAAAATTAAAGTTTACAATATTACACATAAGAAAAAGCAGCAAGTTTTTATTTCTGGGAATACAATGAAGCAAAGCCCTTACTTGTTTACAGTACAAATACTTGTATACTTCTGGCATCACTGTAAAGTATGTTGAGCAAAGACCAAGACCAACACTGACGGCACGTTAGTGCTTTGCAGTATGACGGGCCGTCTGGTGGCCCCGCAAAGATGTGAAAGTGCCGAGTGACCATGAAGCAGGGCCGGCAGAGATCCCCTCTGCGGGGGGCCCTCCTGCTCGTGCTTATCCTCTGGGCCCGATCCTGTGTCCCGCTCTATGCTCAAGAATCAGACGGTAAGCTAACTGTTGATATATTTTGATTACTTTAATGGTTTATTAATTGCTACAGGTTTTATATTGATGTTATTCATAAAAGTGGTAAAAGGAAAATAAAGACAAGATTTTGAAATATTTAATTTTTTTGAAAATATAACTAATAATTATTAATATTAATTGATGTCATATAAAAAATTGAAATATTGTACAAGAATATCTTAATAATAATTGTTAATATTTAATGCTTGGACATAGGAAGTCTGAAAAAGTTATTAGATGAAACTAGGTAACTTGTTATTTTGGTAGTCATGGTAATATTTAATGTGTAGAGATTATCTTCGAACCGCAATAATATACCGCAGCTGACAGATATATCGACAAAGGAGAATTGACAGTGTTTGTTTATTTGTTTATGAATATATACGTCAAAACGGTCTATTTTAAAATGATCGAAAACAACATTTGAATTCTCCGGTTTTCAAAAATATATGCGCATATATAATAGTATATTAAGAACAACATAAAACAACATAAAAAAACTCGTGACTATAAAGATGTTTTCGACACTAGGTGCTTACTATACTTTTTCTACTTCCGACACTAAAACCGCATGCGAACAGTCACATCTCGTTTATCTTTTGTTTCTTAAACGTCACATCAAGTGTATCTTCTGTAATTTATATTTAATGTTCCGTGATAAATCTGTAGTTCTGTGTCATTTGATTGTTCAATAACACGTCAGTTCCATTTGCTGTCATACTGACAAACCCAAGAAAATAAATGGATTTATGAAAATATTTAGATAGGTACTTAATCACAGTTACCTATTGTCATATTTAAGTAGAGCGTGTTATCAATATATTATTATGTCAAGATAATAGTATTATACTATTATATCGTTGAAAATTACTTCCCAAAAAGTAGACCATTTATTAAGGAGACTTCGCGGGCTATATGCCCCGACAGACATTGAATTGCACTTCTAAGTTAAACGGGTTTGGCATATCTTATATATGATGATATCCTTACATTGTGTATTTGAAGACGGGGAAGGAAATATAATCATTTTCAACAGTTAGCGGAACTATAATTTCAAAATATACATTAATTATTTGTATACAAGATCCAGACAGTATTGTTGACTGTCGATAATTTATTTAAAACATAAATTGTTGATGTGGCGTCAACTCCATCGATTATTAGATTGCCACCGCTTTTCTATCGAAACAAAGACAATGATATTATTCATTTGAAAATATGAATGCTTATTATGCGAGGTTGTTATAAATTATGGATTCAAGCAAATTTCGTGGAAATAAAAAATAGAATAGAATCTCAAATAGGTGCAACAATGAGCACTTATAGATGAAATTATATATTTATGTCCAAGAGAGAACAAAATATTTCCCCTCCATCAAAAATCCACCACTCTAGAGTCAATGGTCGCCTAAAGTCGCCTAAAAAAAATTATAAACATTAAACAGCGCTCCACTCCGAATTTCAGGCGTGACGTCATCCCATATGAAATCTCTCGTTGAGAGAGCGGATACCGCGCCGATCGGTTCTCGGTTAGATGACTACTCAGCTAGTAACAGTATTTATTTATTATACGTTTTAGCAAACTCTAAACAGTGTCATGTTTGTGAAATGAGAACGTTTAGAAATAATTTAAACTATTCGACACAATGGACCAGAACCAGAATAGAAAAAGCTATAAATATTGTGCGGTTCCAGAATGTAAAAGTACCTACTACGATTAAAACATCTAACAAAACATTTATTTTTATTAATAAGGATGCAAAAAAAAAACGGAAGCAATGGCAGAAAAGCATGAAAAAAACTCAAAGCAATCACTGATAAGTCAACATACTTTGTTTGTGTATTTTTAGGATTTCAATTTTCTTAAATCAGAATCGTTATAAATTACCTTATAAAATACGTTGTGAATCCATATTGAGAGGTTTATTGAAAACCACACGCTTGTATTAATCTCAATTTTTTTAATACGTAGATGATATTGTTCTTATAGCTTGTGGTGTTATTAATGTTCAAAATTATTTAATAAAATAATGGATCAGTTCTTCACAAATTAAATTTTATTAAATAGGTACTGCTTTTTCCAAAAAACAGGTAATCTTTTTCAGTAAATCATCAACAAAACTGACGTATATTATGTTTTAAAAGAAATGATTTTATTTGATTCAAAGTCCGGATCAGCTCTAAGAAATATCGCTTTTTTCACCAGTGAGGTGCATGTGCATTTGAACCTTATGTAAACATTTGGAACTAATAATACCTGCTTCATCAAAATAAGTTTTTCTTGTTCTTTTCAACATTGGTGATTTAATTTCCACTACACATTCATAATAAATAGCATTTGGAGAAGCTCATTTAATTGGGCAGTCTGCAGTTAATAAAATTGCAATTTGTTACCGAGTAACCCATAGCGTTATCTCCGTAACTTTGTCCACCAGACCAGGAATAAAATAAAACATCTGGAATCACCCTGTATATCATTTGAGAGAGCATGTATTTATGAAAATATTGACATTCTTGCCGGAAAACAGCCAAAAACAATGTGTCACATAGTATAACACTATAATTTAATAAACTCATGCTTTTGATTAAAAAGCTCCATAATAATTATTAGCGTCCACGTCTGGAAGATTTAATGAGTCTGCTTTTTTAAAATTAGGTCCACACATTTTATTTTATGACGTCACAGTCATAGTCTTCGCCCCGCTACGGTATGCTTGTTTAATTGGTTATATTAGGAGAACGACATATTCTATTGAGATGAAATTTTCAGAATCATATTTTTATCCTTAGTACTTTGTTTTACAACAGTTAAGAATAATTTAAAAATTTTAGTAAACGATCCCATCCTCGGAGAGGGAAACTGTTGTTCTATACTTTTCTGCGCTTCATTTTTTCATTCACAGCACACATTCACACAACCTGAAAGTTTGAAACCGTTCAAGCCCACGATAAGCATTCATCGTGCGGGCAGACTGTCCAGGAGCAGTCGGTTGCTGTGAGAAATTCAGCGAGTAAACTATTACGTACAGTCTAGGAAAATTTTTAATAAAATAATGGAGTTTCAATAAAGTCTAATCCACTTAATACCTACCTACATCCGGTCAGACCAGTTAAATTTCCAAAAATGCAGGTACAATTGAAAAATATTGCAATGTTGAACTCATTTCAGCTTTGCATATAACCAAAGCTCTAGTTATAATAAAAACCTAACTACTGAACTTCTTACTACCTAATATTTGTGCCTCCGATTATACCTTTAAACAGGCATAGACCGAATTGCCAATGAAAATAAATCCCATCCTGCTAAATATGTGCAATTTCATACACCATCGATCCTAAAGAGACTAAGTGTGTCAACACCTTCCGACAGGATATTTTTCATCCTCTTTTCGACATTGTCGTTGGTGTCCAGATTTCGGCACGTCGTGTCTTTCACAAGTGTGTGAAAGGAGACGTTGTAACATGCTCGTTTCGAGGTTTTTTAAGTCTTTTGTCGAGATTATTTTACGTGAAAAATTCACCTTTTTATGCTGGATCACGAGTTTATCTTATATATACTTCCTCAGTTTCTTTATTGAAGTAAGCTTGGTCATTTTTTATTTTATAGAGGTAACAAAATTGATAAATTTAATGCACAAATGTATCTCTGCTTTTTTTTTAAATTTAAAATTATAGACTTTCCAGTTTAATAAATATGGTTTCTCAAGATTCAAAAATTTCTCTAAAAATTTGACGGACTGTATCTACTATTAATAGTATGAAGAATGAAAGAGGACTTTAAAAAGGAGTTATTTGATTGGTGCTCTTTAATTGGTAGTACGTACAGCTTTACTAAAATTAAATTTGCTCGACAAATTAGATACACAAAATATCAATTTTATTGTATAAGTACTGAAGTCTTCACTACTTAATGGATTTATGATTCACTAATAAGACTTTTTTAGGCAAAGTATTGATAGGTACCTCGGTTTATTTAAAATACATAGATAAGTATGATTATTTATAATAGGCTCTGGAACGGTATTTATTCAATTTCAATAAATTGTGTTGTTAAATTATTATTTAACTCATGAAGAGTTTTCATGAAACATCTGATTTATTAATAATTATTGATAGATAATAAATTACTTTATTGATACAGTTTTTATAGGTACAGTATTGCAAAAGCATTAATAAATGACTTTATTGACAAATGGAAGCTAACACAATTCCCAGCACGGTGGGTTAACCAATAGTTAATATGTAAATTATGCATAAAATATGCGGCTAGTTGAACAGCATGGTCTTGTTTGTTATTTATATGCAAAAACAATCACAAACGGTGGCTTTTGGGTGTTTTTTAACAACAGTCCCGCAGATAAGAATTTTCTTTCTGTCAAAAGTAAGAGAAAATGTTTAGGGTCTAGAGGTGTTTCATGATACTATATGTTTTTCAATTCAAACAATTACAGAAATCTGTTATCTTTTATACTTATTTCTTTCATAGAAGTTTGGTATTAGGATTTCACATGGTCCTGAGGTATTTTTTATCCTCATCATCATATTTTATTCAGCAAAATACTACAAATTCCATACAATCCGACGTTTCTGTTTCTACAGTATTGATTGATTGGTTCAGTACACCTACTCAAGGTTTCTAGTTCTTTGTAGAGTAGGGAGGGTGAGTGTAGGCTCACAGCACTTAAGCCACATGTGACCAATTGTACATCCTCCCGAGGAGTTCTCCTCCTAGGTCATCGTCCATCCTATATCTTTCCCAAGAAGGTGGACAGGTGACTAGGAGACATCTCCTTTATATCGGCAGGTGTAGGCCAAAACTCACCGAACACACACTCTCTTATTGACGATAACTCCGGACACTCGCATAAGACATGTCTGACAGTTTCATCTTCCTGTTCACATATCCTGCCTAGAGATGTGTCCACAAGCCCCATAGTATAGAGGTGTTTTCTCAGTTGACAGAGGCCAGTCAGAAATCCTACTGTTAAACGTAGGTTTTTCTTGGTCATCGCCAAATATTTCTTAGTCGCCAGCTTCCCAGGGTCGCCCAGGGTGATCCTGGCAAGACTGCATCCTTTGATTCCATGCCGTCTCTTAAGGGATTGAGCATAGGTGTAACGTTTAGCTAGTTCCGCAATTTTCGAAGTCGTTATGCCGTAGGTGTCACTAGGTCCTAAAATTTTTAGTCCAGCTGCTTCCCTGGCTGAAGAATCGGCAATGCGATTTCCTTTACTCCTGTCGTGCCCCCTAACCCACCTCAGGATAATATTGTTATCTGCCGAGGCGTTAGCTAAATCTTGGTGGCACTCTAGTACTAGCCCCGCTTAGTGCTCTGGAGTAAACTCCACATTCTGAGCCTTCTTCATTTTTGAGCGATAAGGCTTTTTGTAAGACCTTTTTGGAGAAATCCCTCTAGGGAAATAAAGTGTTCTTTCCTCTTCCGTACCCAACCCGCAAATAGTATATAATCTAATATTTAGGACGTAGTGTGCGATGAGATATCCTCAATTCTGCTCTGTTTAATTTGACTCAATTTTAATAAATTACTTTTTATCAATTTTTCAGAATTTATCTCGATCTAAATTGGTTTTAGTAATTTAATACAAAATTTTTCAAAATCCCATGAGATGATCAAAGCCTATTTTGTTCTCGTTAACTCGAGTAGTTTAGAGTTGATTATTTATCAATTTTTTTCTCAGACTACCATTGGCTTAATTTTCAATAATGTTTCCTGTAATTTACATCATTAACCTACATATAAAAGTCCCAAAGGAAAAAAAATTTCTCCCATGTCGTTTTGGCGTGAATATTGATCCAATAGGGAAGAGAGGAACTCAATTTTATTTATCTTTAGGGTCTGTTTGCGTGTAGTTTCACCGAAGTTATTATGTACAAACATATACTTTTTTACACCTTTCTGGAATATCACTTTATGGAATTTGAATAAATTGGACAAAATTTTAATAAAAATTCTCCCATTCAACAAACTCAAGTTTTCAATTTGCAAACGTTGATTCTCCATAGACACTTTATAAAGAGAGGTCTTGCAAGTGGAAACAAACGATACTTCATCTCTCTATTGATTGACTCTCTCTAAAAGATCACAAAAGTTACCATAAGTTACGTTTCTGAATTTTCTATCTATTTGCATGGTGCAATAAAAGAAAAAGTTAGTATCAGAAATTCAATTTTATTTCTCTTCTTATTAGGTAGACTTGCGTATTCGGTCGATGTTATTTCTGTGAATATAATCGCAAAAAAGGTTTATACTTTCCTATCCAAGCATTCATGCTTTCCAAAAAATTGTCAAAGTATAGTTATAATCCAGCCAAGCTGCACTTAAGGCGATTCGCTTATATAGGATAACATCAAATCTGTTGTGGGAGTGTTGCAAGGCCCTCAACAGACTAGGTAGTCATAATAGAGTGACCCCAGCCTGGGTACCAGGTCACCAAGGAATAAAAAGCAATGAAAAGGCCGATGAATTAACTACGCAGGGAGCAACGGAGGTCATGATAGGGCCAGAACCTCCCCGTGGAATTGCTAAATACCTAAGTAAAGAGAGCATCCACAAATGGATAAACAAACAGGCGTTGCGTTGGTGGTATGAAACCCCAGGACAAAGGCACGCTAAATTATTCCTTAACCCTTAAGTACACGCGCCAAACAGAGTTACAGGACTACACGCGTGGGCGGACTTTGTCCTTTCAACTATTATAATTATTTTTATTGTAATTAATGGAGTGAAAAGTCAAATAATCCAACAAAATTAATTTTAAAGACTTTTATTTTGATTATTTAGCTCACAAAAAAAATATTTATTCGTCATCTGTATTAATGTAGCAATTAACACATGTCACGTTTTCTGAAGAGTGTTCTTTACAAATAAAATTTTTGCAGAAGCTACATTTTTTCGTGGTTACGAGTGTTTCTTGCTACAGAGTATTTAGCCTCCATTTGATCTGCCGTATCAACACCACCTTTGGTATGATTGTAGTCAA
>CAJUYI010009305.1:0-10140 GCA_910591695.1 Galerucella pusilla | reverse complement strand
GGGCCGTACGGACCCGCTTTGTGCGAATTTTAATTGAAATTCGAACAGCTTGTAAATCTTTTATCACATTATTATTAAATATTATAGAGTCTGTGAAGAAACATGTTAACGTTACTTGATCAAGCTGTGGAGCAAAAAAGTTGTGAATAACACAGAGCAACACAAAATTCGACTTTAACATCAAAGTATAAAATTTCAATAGCTTAGATTGTAATGGATCAACCACAAACCAAAACAGTATATACGTGATCTCAATGCTTAAAAACTACTATACGAAGTAATTATATATTTTTATTTGTATCACAATATGAATAATACAATAGATTACATAATTCAACTTATTAACTCATTTCAAACATACTACACAGTGTAATCCAGTATGACGTACTAGCCCCTTCACGCCTATAGACATTAATCAGCCAATCATATGAGTTATATCATAGTAGATACGCATACCTGCGGTTCTGTCACCGTACACTAACTACCGACAAGTAAATTCACTTCGTCGATTCATGGGTTGACAAAAATTTCCTTACCCCTCCTATCGTCTGGCGAGTTCTGACTAGCTCAAATCGAGTATTGAATGTTTGAATGTTGTATTATGATAACAGACGTGTAAGGCGCCATAAAAATGATGTACCAAAATTTCCAAAGGTTCCGACGCAAGTGAATTTACTTGTCGGTAGTTAGTGTACGGTGGTTCTGTGTTAGACAGATAAATTTTGCGGTTAGTACGCCATAGCACCGCCCAGGTCTCTCGGGCATTTTTCAATTTTGAATTTATATGTAGATTTCAAAACGTCGGGAAATCTATTGAAAATGATTTCGACACATGATATTATCTTCACATTGAGCCAGTAACATTATTCATTGATTGAAATATATTTGAAAGGATTTCATCCTCAGTAGACTTCCCCATTGGACGAAAAGTATTTGACTTAAAAAAGTTTGTTTTTGTTTGTAGACCGTTTAAAAGATATTCTCCAATATCTGCTATTTCAAATTTCATTTAAAGATGAAACCAAGCAAATAAATATGTTTATCATTTTTAGCATGTATGAATTGAGCTAGCTATATTTGTTTATTGGTTCAAAAACTTACATTTTCAAAGTAACTTTTTTCATTCTGCAAATTTATGCTATTCCTCACGTATTTGTTTTTTGTAGGTAAATATTGTCCTTAAGCCCGTTGATTTGAGATTGAATGGAATAAATTTTATATGTTCTATGTCCGGTATTTTAATAAACTCAATTTCCATTAAAGCTAGTTTTTAAAGGAAATAAGATCGGAAGATTACAAAATTGAATTATATCGATAAATAACATATTGAAAAAAGTTTTTCGATAAAAATATTGTATGACAGAAGTAACATCAATTTCCTGACTGTATTCAAACATTGGAAATTATAAATTCTGGGTATTGCGATATATGTATGATACAAGCAATGAGAAACGGATCATAACTGTTCAATATATTCTACTCTAAATAGTCCACCAACAGAACATTTCTATAAATTTACTTCAATACATAACAACTATTTAGCTGAACTGCTGGATTTATAAAGGACAACACACAGTTGAGAATACGGAGTAGTTGTTGTAGGTGTCCAAATAAACAATTGTAATAATCTGTTGAAGCTTGATGTTGGTCGAATTTTCAAAAACATATCTGATACAATGCTTAAAACCCTTATGATGCAATTCAATTTGCATGAAGCTGTAATTAGAAAATTTCATTTTAATGATGAAATAATTTTATGACTTTCTATATTTTTTTCCTTGGTTTAGAGAGCATCAGTCCCCTTTCTGTCAAATATGGCATAAATACATACATGTTTTGGAATATAGTAAACGTACTCAAAAAGCTCAGAAATTCAAAACAGAAAACTGATATTTTTCCAGTGTTCCGGGTCCGGTAAGGTTCGCGACCCTCGGATTTTTGCAACGATTTTTTTAAATAGAAAGCCCTATTACTATAGAACTTTTTAATAAAAACAAATTCTTGGATTATTCCCTTTTGAAAGAGATAATAGCAATTGAAACTACCAAAAATCCGCCATTTTTTTTAAATATTCGACAATTTTTGACAATTTTGTCTTGATATCGGATGGTAACAAATTTAAGAAACAGCGGTGATGGGCAATGTTGTCAGCTTTAATTTCCGTAGCTCGTTACGGCTTGGAAATAACACCAAGATTTTAGATTTCTCTTCTCTCATATAACACCGATGTACTTACTATCTTTATGATCTTAAATGTATGTATTGAAAATGTACCTTTTAGACATAATATGTTCCACAGGTACTAACTTGGTACGTATATTTTATGACAGAGTAAAAATGAATAATTATGTATACTTTTGTGATTTTTAGTTGAAAATTAACGTCAAATGTCCCGATAAGTAGGCATATAAATATTCGTAATATCACGAACATATTGCTGATAATAAAAAAGAAGGGTTTTTAAAATAATCGCAAGAACACAGCTCCAGTGGATTGTTCTATTCAATTTCAGCCATATTTTATATTTATATTGCTATTCTTTCACATTCGACAAATGTTTACTTCAATAAATTGGAATACAAATTATTAGACACTTTTTCGAAAAGGGGAAGGAGAAGGGGAAGGGGAAGGGGAAGGGGAAGGGGAAGGGGAAGGGGATAAACATGTATGTATATATGTACATGAATATAAAATGATTTTTATTCCATATGATGTTTTCCAAAAAGGGGTATGCTTATCAATGAATTTCATAATTCAAAGATCTGGATGTATGTACCTATGTGTGTTTATTGGGGTGACATTCACTGAGACCTAAGAGATCTATTGTACCCCCTTACTTCTACTCAGTCTCAAAAACTAGTAGTTCCTTTAGTCCTATTTCCTGGAGGAATTTTAGGACGTCTGCAGGTTTCAACTTAGGCAAATGTTCCTCTTCTATCCAGTAATCTCCCAGGTGCTGTGCTCTAGGATTCTGAAGTGCTGTGCAGTTGGAAAGTATGTGGATGGAGGTTTCTTCATCCATTCCACAAAATCTGCATTCTTTTTCCTCCACTATTTTGAGCTTTTGCAGGTGCCCATTCAGGCGACAATGTCCCGTTAGGATCCCTGTTAAAACTCTTAGCGCAGAAAGATCTGGATTGATTTATCCCGCGAGCGAAGCGAGTGCGCTGAGTCGACGTTTCGCAATTCGCGCGCGCGCGTGAAGATATTTATCGTGAAATAGCATGAATTAGTGTTCAAAAAGTACAATTTTTTGAACTAAGATCGTGATTTTTGAAGTAATTACTGGATGATCCAGCGAACTTTTTGTTCTAATCTGCTTTATTTAAGGTAAGCTCTCAAACAAATTTAAAATTAACATAAAATTTCGAGGGTCGCGAAGTCGACCAGAATCAGTGTTCCTTTTTATTCAAATTACTTTCTCCAGCCTGACTATCCCTATATTCCTTATGAAGTCCACCAGCTTTAAGACTGATTCTTCGTTCTAGCTCTATGTCAGTAGCTTATCTACCTAGTGTTAAGAACCGCAAATCTTTCTGGCCATTGCACCGGCGTAAAATGCCAATTCATTTTCTAATTCTGACAATCCACACATAGCTTCTGCTGTCAATACTATCAGCTTTAAGTGTCCAGTTAGTAGACTTGACACAATTTTAGCAGTCTACCATTTCACGTTTTGTGGACTACCCACTTTTCTATAGTTGTGGATTTTGAAAAGCCCCAGAAGATTCGAAAAGCATTGACGAGCCTAGTCTGGCTATTTCATCTGCTTTTTCGATTTCCTTGTGCCATCGTCCCAAGCTGCTGCAAGTCTTCAGTGGATTTGGATCACGCAAACAATTCCATTCCAGCTTAGAATTGACTTCAATGTAATTAAGTGCTCTTAGCGCTGCCGTGCTGTCGGTGAAGACTGCAGCTTCTTCCTGTCTATTAATTTATAGTGGATTGCCTTTATTTCCACTTGGAAAATTGTGACCTTCTTCGATAAGATTGCTGTCACAGCCATGCCATGTGTCATCCCCACCTGCTTTGAAAATTCGAAGTGACAATATGAATAATAAGAAGCAATTTCCGGTTTTTTGCATCCTCAAGCAAAAAAAAACGGTACTCAATCTGATAGATTATTACGAAAATTAATGAAAAAGTGGAAATTCGTCAACCAGTGTGCAGGAAACATCAACCATCATTATTTTCTCCGTGTATATTTGTAATCTCACATTTTGGTAATCTCTGTGTCTTCTGATTTGATACATATGGTTAGTGACCTTTGAACCCGCACGATAAAAGCGCTTTTGACTATAGTTAAAAATTTGCGTAGAGTGCTGCATAATTTATCCAATGTTGATGGTTCTTAAATAAAGTCCATGAACTTTGTGTTCTATTTGGTTTCTTTATCTTGATCAGTAGATATTTGTATCATCTTTTACTGCTTCTTATTCTCCTCTTCCGTTTTAATAATACAAGGTGTCCATCTATAAATTGACACATTTTAACAACTTATAACTCGAGAACGGAAAAAGATATCGACATGCGGTTTTCACTAAACTTCCTAAATTTACTTCTAGTTTCTGTTGACGTTGTTGCCGCATGTAATTTTTTTCTGGAAATTGACGAAAAAAAATTAAGGTTTTTGAATCAAAATTGTGATCTTAGATTAAATAGGACACCCTGTAATTCTTAAAACCTTTGAAAAGACCATTTCTTCTTCTATCCAAAAATGTATACATTATTGGCATTCACCCACGTTTTTAGGGAATAATTTACTTTTTCATGAAACCACCTCCAAATCTAAAGGACCACATTCTAACAACTTAAAACTATAGAATGAGACAAGGTATTGAAAACAGGTTTTACTGAGATTCTTAAAAATATTTTAATTTGTATCTAACGTGGTGGAACAATTATACGGATATGCTAGAACTCTTTTTCTATCCTCAACTACAACAAGAAGGTATATTTCCAGCAAGATGGTGCTCCACCGCATTACTCTTTAATAGCGAGGAATTCTTTGAATATAACCTTTGGAGACAAGTGGATAGGTCGAGCTGGTCCTATTGAATGGGCTCCCTATTCTTCAGACTTGACTGTACCGGATTTTTTTGTATGGGGGTACATTAAGGACAGATGCTACGATCCAACACCTTCAAACTTAGCAGAACTGAGGAATAACATAATCAATGTGTTTAATCACTCCAGAAATGCTCCAAAATGCATTTAAACATTTTTTATTGCACTTACATACATGTATTGAACAAAATGGAGGTCATATTCAACAATTACTTTATTAATGTATATTTTGTTTTTTATTTTTAAGTAAAACCTGTTTTCAATACCTTGTCTCATTCTATAGTTTTAAGTTGTTAGAATGTGGTCCTTTAGATTTGGAAGTGGTTTCATGAAAAAGTAAATTATTCCCTAAAAACGTGGGTGAATGCCAGCAATGTATACATTTTTGGATAGAAGAAGAAAGGGTCTTTTCAAAGGTTTTAAGAATTACAGGGTGTCCTATTTAATCTAAGATCACAATTTTGGTTCAAAAACCTTAATTTTTTTTCGTCAATTTCCAGAAAAAAATTACATGCGGCAACAATGTCAACAGAAACTAGAAGTAAATTTAGGAAGTTTAGTGAAAACCGCATGTCGATATCTTTTTCCTTTCTCGAGTTATAAGTTGTTAAAATGTGTCAATTTATAGATGGACACCTTGTATTATGATGAAGTGTCTTCACAAGCGTAATTTTCCCCTAAATCAATAAAAATTATATAACCTACAGAATACCAGAACAATTTACTTTTGGAAAAAGGAAAAATCATGGTGTTACTTGGGGTCAGAGTATACTAGTAATTACAACAAAGCACAGCATCCACGCCACATCTAATCTAAAGTGTGTTTTATCACCTTCCGTGTGTGCATCTCACTTTATCTGGCTCATGAAACAACAATAAAAAGCAGTTCTTCCCTTTCCAGTTGAATTTATCTATTCTAGTATGTCGATAAATAATTTTCCTGATTTCAAAAGCTTAGGAACAATAGGAAATATAGGAAAACAACTTATAACCTACCATTAATCGCCTCTCATGAATATAATTATTTGTTAAACCACTTGTTGACAGAAGATAAGCCATAAACAAGTTATAGCTCAAACTATCCCTATTTATTTACAAACCTGTCTTCATCAAACGAATAGTGGACATACCATCCTAATTAAGGTGATGCATTTTGCCCAGGGATATCTCAAAATTTTATTTGCCATTCGACGCTTGATGGAAAAGTTAAAGCCCAATCAACAAAGCAGGACAGAAACTGATATCAGGACTGTCTTGGTGTAAGTTTGACTTGTCAATACGAATTTGAACTCAATTAATAATGGGGTAGTGTTCAGGAATGTTTTCTTCGGGTTGATCAAAAGTGAACCTATGCCGATTATGATAATAATTGATGAACAAACATGTAATTATTAACCAAAATGAAAAAAAAATCAAATTAACGTCCTGTGTTTTCTTCCACAGCAATATATGCATATTTGTTCCTATCACCAGATTTTGGACTAAATAATCCACCCTCATCTGGTTATGAATCACCCTGTTTATGTTTTGTTTTGATTCTTTGGTTGTGTGGTGGAACAAAGTTTCTCTACTTTTCTAGTTAATGACTATATTTAAAAATAAACCACATTCACTCCACGGAGTAAAACGTTTGAAAAAGTTGAACTGCCAGCTTTGAAAAAAATTAGGCTGTTACATAAAAATTCCCATCTAACAGTAATTTCATTAAAAATTATTCACAATTGTCACTTATCCCACAAAAGCTCGTCAAAGTGGAACTTTCTGCTCTTGCTATTCACATAATCTTTTTAGTCAGAGCGGCGGTACAACGGCCCGCCACAATTAAGCTTTTTGCCACTTTTTTTCCAGCTTTTTTCACGTTTTGTTGCTGCAATCACGCCTTTTGCCGGACGTCCTGTCCACAAGTTTTATTTGGTCTCCAGAAACAATTGCGCGACGTTTTATTTTATTCACAATAGAAAAGGTAACAGTTAGGTCGATAGTTGAAAAAAGGGCGTTAAGCGTGGTCAATATAAATAAAATTACTTGTTTACTACTTCCTGGGATATTGTGCAGAAAACGTCGAACGATTTCCATCAAATTTTCATTGCCAGTAGAAAAATCGAGATAATGTAGTCTCTTGAAAGTGAACACAATGTTGCTAATTGCTTTACATGGGATGCGCACTGATTTCATATAATCCAAAAAATTTTCAGGTGCTAATTAAATACTCCAGTACCACTACAGCCGCAACGATTGTTGTATTTTGATCCAGCTTATATCATTCAGTCCACCACCTTTGTCCCCCGTGCACCAGTTTGTATGAGTTCTCAGCTGGATATTTGTTATTTAGTTCCGCGTTTTGCGGGAAATGTCTTTCACGATCAAGTTTCTTGTGTATGTACATTATATGTTCTACTGTTGTCATTTTTCTACCACATAATCAGCATGTAAGGTCTTTAATGGACCTGTTATAATACTCAGCTCATAGTGTGTACAGTTCCGTTCTTCGTTTCATGGCTCTTTTATGGAAGTTTTCTCATGCATATGCCTAGCGATATTCATCTCTGATGTACGTGCATTCTATGACCCTCATTTTGCAAACTTTTACATTGCTCTCGGAAACCAGGTGATCTTGACGTTATTCCGTTTGCCTAACGTTATCCAGTTCTTCAATGCTCTCCATACTATAATGAGCTTTCTGGCTCGAGAGTACCGCCTGATCGTCTGAGTAAATATGATCTTCCTCTCACGCACTACAACTTTGCATATACTTCTTCCAGTAATACATCGTTGCGATTTTCCCGTGTTCCCATCTGGTTTTTTGCTAATCACTGCTCTATACACATCGGTGTACCATGCATGGCCAAGTTTATTGGTACTGAGCTCTTTGTTAATCCATTCCCTCCTATCTGCAATCGACACCTTAAATAGACTAATTTCACTTTCTTATTTGCACGTCTTTTGACACAACTCTTACGATGTTGATGTGTTCTGATTCAGCGCTGGGACTTCTTGTCGAGTTATTCAGTATATGGATACCCTCACCATGCTCTACAAGGACTGAAAGACACTGAGCACAGTGTACACTTACTTCACCAACACTATCTCACGCGTATTTCGATAAGCAACTTATTTTCTTCAGAGACCAAAGATGAACCTTAGCCTTACCTTAGTAGGATACCCGGTAAGGGGTATAACGAGCTAAACAAAGAGTTGCAAATCGACTCCATAATGGGAATGCCATCGGACAAGATGATTCCCAAGTATAGTTTCGGGGATGGGGGAGCAAAAATCACAATATTCCCAGTTTTATGGAGGACCTAGGATTTGCTATTCAAAGCCTAGTATTGAGGACGGTGTGATGTCTTTTGGCATTACATAAAACTAAGAATTAAATTCATTGAAATTTTTTATTATTAGATAATTCTATGAAATTGTTTATTATTAAATAAGTCAATGTAATTATGTCTATTTTAAAAACAATGCAGTTATTTATTGTTTTACAGTTGTCGAATAGTAAATAGATATATAGTTAAAATAATACCCTTTTTGGTGTGCGTCATCGATTGTGACGTATATCCGGGTTTTCGGCATGTCGTTTATTTTATTTGCTATTTTGACATATAGCTAACCTTAAATTTGATGAATAAGATAATCAGGATTGTATTTAGCCAAATTCGAAAAGGCTATGCAATTAATAATTACCAACTTCTTTTTCTAACTCAAAATGCTTGAGAACTTTCAAAATACTGATGTTTTTTCCTGTATTCATGCATATTTTTTGTATTATTTAAATAAATCAATCAATAAGATGAATATTCACTTTTCATAAATAATAATTGACCGTAAACAACAGAGTACAGACCTGTCAAGAACTGTCAGTGTGACAGTAGAAAAAGACGTAAGACTTATTGCCGCTACGAAAGTAACGCCTTCATAGTATTTTAAACTCTCGATTGATAGGTTGAGCTTGAGCCTAATCTAAACATCAACCAATCAAATGTTTGTAAGTCAAAGATTAGCGTTAACGTTTGTAATACGTTTAAGCAGTTCATTATTGTGATATTTTGATTAGGATTAATCACAGACCTGCCTTTTTTCCATTTCTTCCTACGTAATGTGTTAGAAAGACATTAACAATCAATGACGCACTATATACGTAAGTACGTAACAGTGAGATATTACGTAAGAGGATAGTTGACCTAGGGAAGTACGTATATATGTTGATGAAGTATACAAGTGGACATTCACATCAATAGTTTCACAATAATAGATTCACATTCAATGTAGTTCATCCATATTAAATTTTGTTTATATTATATGACAGGCTTAAGTACCGCCCTTGTCATAATTAGTGTAATTAGTTAAGTTATTCCATAAAACATTATCCCAGTGAATCATGTAGTTTCCATACGATTATTTGAACCGTTCCCAGACCAGTTAATGACGATCCTAACATACAATACTACGGGTCTAGACAAGGAACACACAAAGGTCGTAGTTGAGAAGCTCCTAGAAGCACATAAGCCCCATATTTATCTTATCTTACCTTTGCCATCAGTTTCTAAAGAAGATAGTTAGTTATCATTGGCACAGCATTCCTTCTGCTGGTTTTGATCCATCAGCATATCTCTTGATGACATGCTTCTTCATTGCATAAAAAAAGTAATTCAAAAACGGCCTCTCCTACAAATATCAAACTAATCCCAAAATCTATCGTTCTCTAGCTGTGTTTGTATTGTTGTGATCTCAATCTGATATTCCAAATGGCTTAAAATTTAATTACAGAAACTACATAATATATGTTACACAATGTTGTTGTTTTTTTTTGGATACTATTTAACTCATCTAATTTTTCCATGTAAATAGATTCAATATGTTTATAGAACTCTAAAAACAACCAAAAGCTTTTAACCTGACACAGAATAAAATATTGTGCATGCAGATTGGAATTAAATCGAAGTGTTTTTTTTTTCAGAATAAAAATTGTTTTATTATTGATTTAAACTGAATACCGTACTATTTATTAACAGAAAAAACGTTCACAAGCAATATAGGTAGATAGGTAGTACAAGTGAAAAAAAGTAGTTT
>CAJUYI010009304.1:0-10142 GCA_910591695.1 Galerucella pusilla | reverse complement strand
CGTGCGGAAAAGTATCACTTTCCGCACTAGTTAGGTAAACTACTATTGTAAGTCAAAGATTACGGTTAAGATTTGTAATACATTTAAACGGTTCATTATTGATATATTTTGATTCGGATTAATCATAGACCTGCCTTTTTTTCCATTTCTTTCTACGTAATGTGTTAGAAGGACATTAACAAACGGTGACGCACACCAAGAAGGGTATTATTTCAACTCAATCAAGTTTAGTTCATCAGACTTGTCAATAATAGATGTATATTATATACTCATAGCTGTGTTCGGTTTGTTTGTTTCTAATACTACCGGGTAATTTTACTGCCTAAAGCTCTACATTTTTCAAATTACTACTTTTTTGAATTACTACTTTTTTGCAGGTAACCGGAATAGTTGGAAGAGCCGATGTACTGGCCTGCGTATTTTTTCTTCTGTCTCTGCTTGCGTATCATGGGTGAGTAATATATATTTTTCATAAACATAGGAAAAAAACGTTCCCATATAACGTGACCCATTTGAGAGGCCCAATTCCAGTGTTATAGTGAACAAAATGAATATTACTAAGCTGGGAATTCTGGAATCGCTGGCGATAGACTGAACACAGTTTACACTACCAATGCACCACTAACACTTTACACTTCCCTACGCGCAATTTCATAACCAAGTTATCTTCTTCAAAGACTGAAAGTGCACTAACACTATTTTGCTTCTTCGTGAAATATCAAAAACTAATTATTATGGTTAGGAGAGGCTAGTTATCATAATCCTCAACAAAATATCCAGGGCTGTATAATACTGGGTGTCTCATTATATTCTGACTGTTTTCAAGAGCTTATATCTTCGAAACGGTTCTAGATAATAAGATGCGGTTTCCACAGTTAGGTTTGAAATTACCGTGAGTTTTGTTGTGACACATTTATATAAATGGCGTACTTCCGGCTTACCCGCTGGAGAAGTGGCGTATTTTCAGAATACAGTAGATGTAATTTTTGAAATAGAACACCCTGTATATTTAGAAATTTCTTGAAAGACGCATATTATTTTGACTTTTTATCGGTACCTTGAAGTTTAAAATCAGTGCAAAGAAAGCGAAGTTAGATAACTTTAACTGGAATACTGTATTTATCCAGATATCTTATTAATAAATAATAATCAAGGAGGCGTTAAAATGTCACATCACAAAAATATTTCGATCATTGACAGAACGTCTCATTGTGTTAGAACCAGTTAGAACAAGATGGTATTTTGAACCAAAATGTTTACTTTCAACAAGACGGGGCTCCACACCATCATTCCAACATAGCAAGAGAATCTGTTAACAAACAATTGGATTGGTAGGACTGGTCCAAAAGAATGGCCTCCAAATTCTCCAGACCTGACTGTTCCAGTTTTTTTCGTATGGAGATTTGTGAAAGATAGAGTCTAGAACTCGATGCCTGCTACTATTGAGGAATTAAAAAATTACATACGGCAGGTTATGGAAAATATTCCTCTTGAAATGCTGACAGCAGCATTTGACAACTTGGTTCGATTCCACAAATGTATAGACCAGGAAGGAAGACACATCGAACATTTGTTTTAGAGTGCCCTAAAACATGTTCCCATTTGTTTTTTACAGTTCACTTTAGCTAATAAAGTTCTAACTTTATATCTAAATCATTACAGTATCCTAGTTAAAGTTATCTAACTTCGCTTTCTGTGCACCGATTTTAAACTTTAAAGTACCGTTATAAAGTAAAAATACGCGTCTTTCAAGAAATTGCTAAATATACAGGGTGTCCCATTTAAAAAATTACATCTACTGTATTCTGAAAATACGCCACTTTTCTAGCGGGTAAATCGGAAGTAGGCCATTTATATAAATGTGTCACAACAAAACTTACGGTAATTTTAAACCTAACTGCGGAAACCGCATCTTATTATCCAGAACCGTTTCGAAGATATAAGCTCTTAAAAACAGTCAGAATATAATGAGACACCCTGTACATAAAAATGATAGTTTGCTCCCTCCCTAAATTACTGCAAACAAACAAATATCTAATTATTGTGGAAGTGATTATCATTGTCCCTATTATATTTAGAATTCTTGTTTGAGTGGAAAAGTGCATACACCAAGTAATAGGATTTTAAACCATACGGCGTGGCGGCGTGCGACAGCAGTTGAGTTGCCGGAGAGTTGTGTACCACGTGAAGAAATCAAGCAGTATTGCAAGCATACAAACAAACAAACGGTATGCGGCAGCAGCAGTGCGGTATCACTATTGATCTCTGCGGATTCCCAGTTTGATGAGCAGCTGATGGGAGAGTGGAGTGGAATGGTATATCACTCCAGCTAAGCTAGATCTATAGTGATTTCTTCTGTGCTTCTCTAAAGTACAACAACTAATCTCATTGCTTCAAAAAGTGCAGGTTATACTAGAGCTTCTAAGTAAAATGATATTTCTTCTCTTTTTGTCAGTAAATGCATGGCAAAAGTGACATTTATTCAATGCTTCAAGCTCCATGTTGCACAGGTGTTGATTGAATCCCCGTGGGATGTCCACAAAAAATTCTTAGTTAGCAACAGTGGTTTCAATCTTTCGGCTATAGCTTCCGAGAAACATTTTGCTCTGGTTGAGTCCTGGAAGCTACCAAAGGTTGGCTATGTATTTTCCTTTTTTTTCTGTCCAGAAGCCATTGAGACCAATCCAATAGAATGCATTTTAGGAATAAAAACTTTAAGAAATCATTAAAGTCAAAAAAATTTTTTTCAGGAAACCTATTTTAAATGTGGGAATAAAAATAAATGAATATATTGTTTTCAAATATCGTTATCTCCAAGTATCCAACATTACATTTTTTCGAACAATTCCAATCTTGATAACTCTATGTTATGCCTCCTTTTTTTGTGGAAACATGTAATCATAATATTTATCCTCGGCTTATCATAGTATTTGTTGTTTTCACACCAGCCCATAAATTATACAGTTGAGATATCAGGGACTGTTTGTGTTCCAGACCGGTAATTTGTAGGGTACTGAAGGCACCGCAACGCACTTAAAGATGAATTATAGACCAATATCATACAAACATAGATTTTATCTATAAAAATGTTGGAAAAAATGTATCGTGGAAAATTATACAAATTTTATGAATCATCTGATTAACCAATTGTTTTGAATCCTACAAATTGTAATCTTGTCAAGTACTTATGTAAGGATAAAGTCTTAATGGCCGTTATTTTGAAGTTTGTCTGTATTCTATTAATATGGAAGAAAAAAAGAAACGATCAAACTAAACAAGTAGAAGTCAATACGAAATATACTTAACCGAGCTAAAATATAACATGTTATTTAGAAAAAACAAATATCCGACTAACGAATCAATTAACTTTCCAACAATTTCAATAATTTTCACCGAAATAATCAACCTTATCACAAAAATAGACAAATTTTTATACCCAAAGTGACGTTTCTGGCTGTCGCTCATGAACGAGGAATTTGTTGGCATTTTGGATACAGAATAAAATTTATCGTACGTAAACCATATATTCGTTCATCAACGGCATCGTACATACTTACAGAATAGACCCCTAATTTCAAATGACCTAAAATACTGAAGGCTTTCATAAAAAAGAGCAGGAATATTGGTCAACTCAACTCAAAACATTTCCTTTCCAAATATGATGAACATATCAATTTTTATAGTCTTAATTTGCTTAAGATAATGTTCGTTTGTTTCAGTCGTGCTGATGGTATTTCCCATGTTTGGATAAGTATTATACTGGGTGGTCTTAGTATGCTGGCGAAGGAGACTGGAATTACTGTTTTTATTATTAATTTGGCTTACGATTTTTTCCTTCATTGGCACGGCTTAAAACGGTAAGTACATCTATTACTTTTAGTAAATTTTGTGTTATTTTATTTAGAAAGTGGGGATTATGCTTAGGGAAAGGTGATGAAGTTGAGGGGTGAAAAGGCTCTCATACCTATTATAAGCTTATTTCCTTCAAATGCAAAGTAAAATTAAGTTCAAAATATCATCCGCCCCTCTAAGACAATTATCTTAAAAGCCGCATATTACAATCTAAAACTTTTAAGTGGGCAAATTGTATAATTGGCAGTAGAAAGAAAATAAATCTAATTGCAGCAAAGTCTCTTTCGCCGTATTTCGTCGGTCGGGTTTGAATGGTCACATTGTATTATTCAGTTTTTGATCATCAGTATTCAACTTGAACAAAATTTTCAATTAGGCTGGAGACCTACTTCCATGCAGCTTAATTTTCTGGAACTTGTTGGTTAACATTTCCACAGCAAATATACGGGATCAGAGTCGTCAGCAGAATCAATTTGGAAATACTATCTTCCTGTAACTTCTGTGAGAATTTGTAAACAGGATGGTATAATTAACGTTGAGGCAATGATTATTCCCAAAAACACATTTCATTCACCAATCAAATAATGCTAGATCGAAGCATATAATTCAAAATAAATTATAAAGTTTAGCACATTCTAAGCATTATTTTATAGAATAATTTCAGTCTTCCTTAAAAGACGTCTTATCTTGTTTAAAACTGAATATTGCAACCAAGCAGCAATGATTGCTAGTAAGTCATGAGTAGTAGCCAAAGAATAGAGGTAATGACTTGAAAAAATGCCAAAAAAATTAATAGCCAAATTGGAATTTAGTGTGGTCATAAGATGCCTTTAAGTGCTTCAATTAGTGCCATTTATAAGCAATACTATAAAGTTTTGTATTGGAATTAATTTGGACTTTGAATGGAAATTAATTCCAAAGAAAAGCCCACAATATTGCTAACCTTAATGTGATTGTGAATCTCAATTCAGTTGAAAGGTTTCATGATTTTCCAGAAATCATTATAGAACATGGAGAAAAAAATAGGAATGAGAATTAATGGGAAATTACAAAACTACGGAAATTTGGACGAATAGGTGCGTACTACAGGCGTGTACATACATAAAAGTAGTAACGCAGCTGAAAGTTATAACGAAATAACTATAGACACAGAAGATCACCTTCCTGGTTCATGGACCACGTTTCTCTATTGGCCTTGTCGTGGGACTCTTTCTTAATAGGCTAATACCACTACCTCCTGGTGGAAAATTTGTTGTTGCTATTGTTCCCATCCCATGCCTCAGGAGCAACACACAAAATTTTCTCTCCACTTTCTAAGGTCTCAATAACTTTAAAGGTGTTCATTTTTTATCACAGAATAATTATAAAATATGACCTATAAAACAATCTATTACTCAAAACATAGCCTCACAATAATCTTCTTTTTCTTCAACTTTATAATTCTGAAAGCTTTCACAAAGCAATACAAACAGCTATCTAGTTTTTAATTCCATAAAGCTTCGTATTGGCATAGAAAAATGCTTATTGAATACAATAAAGACATGGCAGAACCGTTTGCTCACGATAATGAGCAATGTTGCCATAGTTTTTATATTTATATATTGATAGGTATATGATACTATTTTTATATATAGAATATGCAAATAATCTGATTCAGAACATTATTTGTTTTCAAACTGGGATACAAATTTCAGAAAATCTGGTAGATATAAATCAATTTAATCCATCACCTATAATATTATCAATCAATCCAACTAAAAATACTATGAAAAACTTTAATCTCAATTGGATGTATATAATTCATTGATAGGTATCAAAATTGAATATGACAACACCGTAACTCATAATGAAATAATTTAATTTATAAAGTATATTTTGCTCACAGTTATCACTGGCCCTTCTGTTTTCAGGAAGTATTTCATTCACATTTTACAGAAAAGTAAGGTTGGCAGAGATTTCCAATGGTTCACAATGATATTTTCCAGTTTCAAAAACAATAATAATTGTCATAATATATATTGAAGGGAAAATCTGCCAATTACATAACTGTTGGCATAACTTTCCAATATCAATCTAATATTCATCCGAAACAAAACTTCATTACATTCTCACGAGAAATGATTAACTGCGCATGATCATTCGAAGCGTTGAAAGCCATATCCGGACTGAACGACTGCTTCTTTATATCACTCTGACAGCCAATGCTGGCAATCATATCTAATAAAATGCTCTTTTGGTGTCAATTTATGGCAATTTATGCCTACAGGTTGAATTGCTCATTAGCTTTCAAATCTACTTCAAGGCCAAACCGCGCGCTCCCTTTAGGCAGCGATTACGTAATGAATGCGACATGTAGAAGCTTCAGTGGACGGTTTTAATTGCCTATTAGCTTCAGGAGTGACACAAAAGTCGATTTTAAATTTACTTCGATGCTTATTGTGTTACTTGGGGGAGAACAGGATAATTCAAAACAGCGTTTTGACTTAATTTTCTTTGTCTTTTCATTGAAGAATGTTTGATATTTGATACCATCATTGAGCAATTATTTCATAGTTCACGAAAGTCTGCACTCCAATGAACAGCTTATTTCCTCATTTCTCTGCTATTCAGTTCCTGGTTCCTAGTTCCTAGTTCATAAGCAATCTGATCCAGCCAATACAATTCCTATTTTCCTTAATGCTAACAGTGAAATTGATAATATTAGAAAATATCGTTGAAAACAATTTAATGTTAGATAAAGCTACAAGAATAAAATCAATGGAATTTTCATTTTTCCATACACAAAAACATTATCTGGCGATGATATCTGGTGCTGTAGGGGCATATTCAAAAAATTTTGTTATTAAATCTATTTTGTCATCACATCCAAACCTTGTTACATCCCAACCAAAAATGAAATAGACATCGAATGTGGAACAGTTCTAATTTTAGATACAATTCGTGTGGAAGTAATTTAGAATTCGTGATCCCGTTATGTCAGCTTTCGCATTTCCAAATGTTTATTATTTCAACTAAAACAAAGCACGTTTATAGAAGGTCCCAAGTAGCAAAATAATGGCTTTATGCAATTAAACTATTTTATAAGTGTTTTCTTATGCCGAATTAAGGAGTATTTTATCACTTAGGGAGTTTGACTGCGACATTTTTGAGTTTGTAGCTAAACGTTTTTATAATTATATCGTATAATTGTCTATACAATTCACCTTATAAAGATCAAACTTGGTTTTGGCTTAATATATTGTTTAACAGTTTTATATCGCATTACAAGACCGCCTCAAAAACATTATAAAAAAGTGTTTTAAGTGCTTTATAATGATTATATTGTTTCTGTATAACACCTTTAGATTCTGCATAAAAAAATTGTTTTGTAAAAGTTATGTACGAATTGTAAAAAAGCTTTGTAAGATGATAAATAAAACAGTTTTATTACGACAAAGCCAAATGCTTTATAAAATACGTATAAAATTGTTTTATGGTTTACCTATAATGGCGTCGATAGTCCCTTTATAAATGGTTTAGAGAACAAATTAGTAGTATTTTGGACAAACTCATCACAGTTTCTGCGCTATAACTACTGAATAAAATATTTTTATAAGTGCTTACGTTTGCACCCTTAAGAAAAGCCTTTAGAACTAAATGTTCACAAATTTCCGCATTATATAAAATTAACATACCTAATATCCTTAACCCCAAATAAGTATTATTGCATTTATCATTTAGGTATATCACATCCTACAATTCCTGAATATAATATAATATGGATTTATCACCCTGGAAAAAGTTAAAAAGGAGTGGACATTTCAAGAGAAATGTAAAAAAAAGATATCTGAAAATTTTAGAAAATTGTAAATCTGACGATGGTTAGTTTTCAAACTATCTAAAAACGATTAATTTGATGGAACAACTTTCTTTTCTTTGATGTAGTAGGTCTGTATACAGTTAAATATCAAATGTATTTGGCATTCTAGGTTCATCGAGCAAAAGGCCAGAATTAAATATAAAAATGGGCAATAATATTGTCGAAAATGTTTTTATAGTTAAAGGAAATCAGATTGATTCTCATAACGAAAATGTACCAGGTACTAAAATTGCTCAGGACGGAAGTGATTCTGATGATCTTCCATCGGACATGAAAGTTTGTGTATCTGTAGACTCGGCCGAAGAAGATATCACGACTATTGAGTCCGGAATAGTTAAAAAAATTGAAATAAAAAACAGTTGAAAATATTGGCCACAACGTATGATATAAACCACTCAGGATTAAAAGATCTTTTTACTATCTGGAACAGTGCAATTCCTAACTTACTGCCCCAAGATCCAAGAACTTTTCTCAAGACTCCAAAAACATCAAATATAATACCTTTTGAAAATGGAAAATATTGGCACAATGGGTTGATTGAAAATTTAGTCGTTTCATTGAAAAATTATTGTTCAGACTCAATTTCTGAGATTTCTCTGAATATCAATATAGATGGGCTTCCAATATATAAGAGTTCTCGTTGTGAGTTCTGGCCAATCTTATGTAATATTTATGAAATACCACAGGTCAAACCAATCATTTTAGGAATTTATAGTGGTAAGGGCAAACCTAATTTTAATAGCTATCTACGAAATTTTGTTGATGAAATCAATCAAGTTATGAATTATGGTATATTTGTTACTAGCAAACAGGGCAGAAAAAAAATAACGTCCCTTTGTAGTTTAGAAGCAAATTTTTTGGGCCAAAAAAAGTATTCCATGACCGTTTTCCCAGCATTCCGGCACAATCGTTAATTCTTTTCTATGGTTTTCAACAGTCTCCACTATCGTGAACATAAATTATATTAAAAATCTCAACTCAACTAACCAAAGTCCGAAACCAAGAAAATTTGCACTAATTTGCAGGTTATGTCATAGGGTTATGTTTCAAAAAGGAGATATATGCAGCACAAAATAATATCTGTGCAGCTTCGAGACACTCTAAATGAGTTCTATGACACTATTCTGTTATTTCTGTTTCTTCGTCCTTATCTCTGTGTTTCTTAAAGATGCTGATTGCCTCCTAATACGATGGTCGCCAAAAACCGATTTACATGGTTGCCACACGTAGCAAAGTTTAAGGGAAATCCAATGCATGTGCCGTATCAATATATCAATATCACTAATTGAATTGCCCAGAAACAGCATCTCTGGAAACAACACCACCAAGAACGACAACAATTATTAAGGCAGGCAGGATTGGCTTAAAATTTCAATATGGCTCAATTTAATTGGTCAATATTTATTTTATATTTTGTAATGGGTTACGTGTATTCACTATAATAAATTAAACTGAGCAATCAATAGAGTAGAGTTGCAGTGCACGACATAATTCCAAAAGTTGTTCATCCGTAAATAATACCTGTAATAGGTAGTATAGCGAAACACTTGACAACCTCTGAAATGAATAAAATCTCGGACTGCAGTTGTTTGACAAATAGTTTTATAGTGCCTATAGAAACAAGTCTATTAAATAATATGGTTCTATAGAGTTTCTTATAAATTTAAAACACTGTTTAATGTTTTTATTGACACATAATTATTGTATCAATTAACGCCATGTTTATTTGCGGGGTTGAGCCGTTGTCGGTGGCCGCCATTGTTCTAGAAAAATATTTTCGGATATAAAAGTACGCAATACATTACTTTTTATAGAGATATATGGTATTATATTTGATATATTGAACTAATATATGACTGGAAAGGAACTTCCGATCAAAAATAATACATTTGAATGATATCACACATTTTAATATTTTCATCAGATCGGCTAATTGATGGCTAAGTTGAGGCGCTTCTATTTTTCAGTGAATATATATGTATATTTTATCAGAAAAATTCGCTGCGCAGGAAAATAAGTAGTGCAAAATGAATAAATTAATAATATACCTTCCATGTTTTTGTTATTATACATTTTTTAAAGATGGTGATTCTTTTATAAGTCCATCTTTTCGAATCATGATGAGCAAGGCTTGGAGCAATTATATCAACGTTATTCGATATTTTTCTTGTAAGTTGCCTCACAAAAGAATAAAATAATCGTATAGAATTTAACTTATAACTAGAGGGCGCTGAACAAACAGCGTTTTATCAATATTATAAAATATTTTCCAAGGTTGTATAAACAATTATTAAAATGGTTTTAAACCACTCTATACGATATCTAAGAAATATAATCATAAAGGTTGTAAAGCGGACATTAGGACAGATTATAATATTAATCTAAAAAACATACTTATAAAATAGTTTTTTAACTATCATATAAGATGTTT
>CAJUYI010009303.1:0-10143 GCA_910591695.1 Galerucella pusilla | reverse complement strand
TGGACCCCCCGGTGACTTCACGCTTATAAAAAAAATAATGAGTCGTTGTCGACCGCCCCCTTACCCGAACGGCGTTCGTTCAATTGTCGAGAATAAAGCGACAAATCACGCGTATAATCTACATTAAATTGCACACAAAAATTATGATGGTCGACGTTTTTTTTTTCTCCATGGTTCTGTCAATATTTTTGTAAATTAAACAACTTTAAACCCACAATTAACAACTGGAGTTTTAATAGACGTTGATTTACACACTGGAACAATGCAATACTTGGAATACAAAGTTTTTTTTCGGCTTTATCCATTTTTAAAGCTTTCAGAAACAAATTAGGTCACAAGAACTCAGAGCGTGATACACGAATAAGATCGTAAGCAAATGACGTCACACCATGGGGCAGCCATCTTTATGACGTAAAGCGCGTTTTGGCGGACTTTCAAATTGTTTAATTTTAAAAGTGAAGTTTATATTTTTTTGGAGAAATAGGCATGCAACTATTTTGAGTTCTCCGAAAATTGTGGTGTCATTCATTTCAATGGCATGTAGATATTTTTTGAGAAAATGCCAGGATCAAAAATTGCAAATGAAAAAAGGGGGGTTTGGTTTTTGTAAATATCTCAAGAACTATATGCAAAAAGATTCAAAAAAAGATAAATTTCACATAGTTAATTTGAACTTCTTGATTATTAAGTATAAGTATACAACTTATAATACATGTTTATTTCTTGTCTATATCTCATTCTATACACTTTCTATTCTTGAGTTGTATTAAGAAGGTGGATAGCCGCTACTCCATAACCCACTAACGAGTAAGCAAACAAACTTTCTAGACTAAACTAACTTCAAGTGGTTAGTTAGGCATTCCCTTATATCCAGTAGTTCACCTTCAGGGTGTAGTGAGTTTGATATACGATTACCATAAAGAAAGCGGATAAATTCAAATTGGATTACATTTCGTATTAAAGTTTACTATATCGGAAGGTATAAACAGATGCTAGAGTTGATTTAGAGGATGGAAATGATTACTATTCGTAACAGTATTTTTGCAAATGTTCAAATAAATTCGAATGTAGCCGACCTAGACAAATTTCTAGTCTTAAAACTCGTTCCTCTTTATTATTAACTTCTGTTTGCCTTTGACAGAGACGGGAATAAGGGATAAATGCTCCTTTAATTAAAATAATGACTCTGCAGTTTCATCATTATGAGAATCAACGAAGTATTTCCACTACAGTTCTAATAGAGGAAGTTTCAACGTGATTTAAATTGGTAAATATAATTAAGTAGGTTATCTAATAACACTGGGAACTGGGGAACTACCGTTAAACAATGGACATTTTAGGATATGATACATTTTTGTCGAGATAAGATATTATTGATTATAAGTATATCAATTTTAATCTTTTCAGTTTTATGAAAATCTAAGTTATAAAAATTTTTGTTTGACGCTTCCAAATTTAAATGAAGGATTTTAACATTTTACTCTGGCTAATAAAAATTCAAAGAGGAGCACTCCAATTTGATATTTTGATTATAATTCTGGTCGCAGATACTGAAATTTGAATAATTGCTGCATATATATTTAAATTTAATTGCTATTATTATCGTACTTTTATTATTTTATATAAAATATAGTTTTAATCACGTATGGAGAGTGGAATTAGTTATTTTCCACAAATAAACGTCCTAACTACTAAGTTAAAAGAATATGAAAGATTTGATAATAGATGTTCTCAGTGTATATACACTAGGGCCGAAATAAAGGAGTAAGTACGTTTTTTAATTGAAAATATTTTTTTGGTTTTTTGCGCGATTTATTTTCTTTTTGCAGGGATAATAACCTAACATGTCCTCAACATGATTGTGAATTTGGAAGCAAAAAATTTTAGCTAAGACAATTTTTTTATAAGTCCGACCCTGTATATTATTTCGGCCCACAGTGTATATTTAAACAATGCAATCTCTCTATTGAAAAATTATCAAATGACACATAATTTAGAAAAACAAACATTTTTTTTGGCGTAATCGAAATTCCTTTGAAATATTGTTTGTTGTGGTGTTGTCGGAAGCCCTCATATTCTGACAGATTTTTATTTAACTTTACTCTACTCGGAGAAGTTTCCTTTCAAAAAAATGAAGTTAAACCGCCTCCGGGTGGCGGTTTCAAAGAAATGCGAATGATCAATGTTTCTTTTGTCGATTTTTTATTGTTGCAGAAAGAAAGTGATAAATTTGAAATATTAACTCCAAGATTGATAACAGTTTATACACTTTACCCCATTTTCTATTATTTTTTGTGTGTGTTTTGCAAGCCGCTCTGATGCCGGGAGAACTGCAGCCTATTTGCTGTACTCTACTCCCACATTGTGGTCTGCTAGTTCATTTAATTCTTTCTGGCATTCTTCTACCAGTCTGGATGTTTAAAGCTGCAAGTGCTAAATGGCTGTCAGTTAGTATGTTTATCCTATGAGTGTCAGTCCTATATTTGTTAATTCTGACACATTCTAGGATAGCATAAATATCTGCCTGAAATATGTATGTATGTTCTCCTAGTGAGAAGGAGCATCTTGTGTTTTTCATTTCACTATACACCTCTGCTCCTGTCCCTTCCCCAGTCTGTGACCCGTCTGTGTACCAGATCTCTCCTCGGGGAAACTTGGGTCTTGCCAGTCCTTTTTGTGAGGTATTTCTACCTCTTATTTGGGACTGGGGAGAAGATTAGTGGCCATATAGTCTGTTTTCATATCTAAAATGGCTTCACTCATGATGTCCTTAATGGATATGTTTCCTGATCTAACTATTTTGTTGCTCAGGTTGGCGTGCTTCTCATACACCCTGCAATACTGAGACAAGCAAGTCTTTGCACCTTGCCTAGTCTCATAATTGCATTCTTTTGAGTCGTCTTTGTCCCCCAGACTAAATTTGTCCCTCCTGCTGACTTCATTAAATTTTTTTTTAAAATCACACCCGCTCTCTACAATAGCCATAAAAAATCCCACAAATGATCGACACCCTAAAAAATATTATCCTTTTATCTCGAAATGAAGAAATCGTGCCAGAAATTTACACGGGCACAAATTAAAGGAACAAGGCACAATATATACTCCCGAAGACAAAAGGGACCCCTAGACATGCCTCGTGCCACAATAGAAACGATGCTCGAATGTTTCACGGGCCGTTGCCTTGCATTATAAATGAAAATCTCTAACAAATGACGACTATACGACTGATCGACTGTCTCCATGTCGATGAAATGACGTCATCTACAGCGGGATCGGTTAGGTTATGAAACGAAAGTTAATGATTTGCGTTTGAAGGGGGACGCTAATTTGGTGGATGATTTTGTTAAGCGAGAAATTTACATAAGAATTAATCTAAAAAAAATTTTTTTCACCCTATATTTTGATAAATTTGATCGTGATATTGACATTAATTAATGTTGATACTGTTACATACGATAATATACGTGACTTCGACTAAAAAAATCTAATAATTTTCATGTAAATAGGCTGTCGCTTATCGCCCGGCCGACTGGTTTAGTAACTTTATCTTTTTAACGTTAGTAAACACGTCATGATCCCGGTTTTTGTGATAATGCACAAGTTGGGGGAGTATGTGCGGTCTATGTCACGCTATTATTCACCAAAAAGGTCCTTTTTTTACCTCTGCCCTCTCCCAATTTCCGAAAACCATAAAAAATCCAGTCGTGTGTGTCTGCCTTTGATGGATAATATATATATATTTGGAATGGGTACGGCTGAAATGACCACTTGCATTATATACTTTTTTTGAGTTAATTGGAAATTTATATCGATTCAGATACTTAGACTACCTAAAATGCGGTCTTTATCAGCTTTATGTATAATACAGGAATCTTTACATTTCATTTTAGTTGACTTAGGTTGACTAAACGTCAGAATAAATTGAAATTTGGCACACTTATTAATGACCGTTGAAATTACAATAATTTAAAGGGTTGTGATTAACATGAGAAAATCTTTACGATGCTAGGCATGCAATTTTCCGGAAAATCGCTAAATAAATTTTTGTTTTTTCACTCTAATTCTTTAAATAATGGAATTACAGGTAAATGTTCGAATCAAAAATTATAGCTTATACATTTTTCTACACCCACATGTACCAGATATATATTTCCTGCACAGTTTACAGAATGGCCATATCGGTTAACTGAACGAATATGATTTCATATACATCCTAGAACGTATATGAAACCCACCAATCAGCATTCGCGTTTAGTACCCGTCACTCATCCTTTTTTCAATTTAAAAGAAACGTCAAAAAATATTTTCAAGTGTTTTGTACTTTTTGTGAGGTTTTTTGTGTAGTTTGACTAGGCTATAAGGGTAACTCCGGCCCTGCATATTATGCAGTTTTTTAACATAAAATTGGAAGTCTATCGATATCGCCCTGTGGTGAACTTTCATGAAAACTGAAAAAAAGATTTAAAAAAATACGTTTATACATAAAAACTGTGCAATTTCAGTATCCAGCTCAGTTTAAAACCGTAGCACGGGATTCAATAAAAGACCAATATGCGTAATACGGCTTTAAACAATGAGAATATTATACAAAAACTCGTCATAAAAGTGCCTAGGGCTGGTGCCAGGGTCAATATGCCAGCAAATTATTCATTGAATTTGAAATTAGACGCATTGCTGGTAAAAGTGTGCATTTTATCGCTTTTTTTAGGTTAAAAAGCCGCACAGAAACAGTGGCTATTGAAAGAGCATTGGATCAAATATGGTGAAAAAATATACAAATACAGGTCAACGTAATAAGCTATTTTCTTGTGAGTTTCTATATCTAGTGCTTAATTCATAGGATCATTGAAATATTCTTAAACACTAAGAAAAATCATATTTATTCCTAGCCTTAATAATTTTCTCTCTGCTCAGTCCAGCTATTGAGAACAATTAGAGTTCGGTATTTGTAAAAATTCGAACCGTAGCTCTCTGACACCTTTTCTTGTTCTCTCTGTTTCTGTTTAAACCATAAATTTCTCTAAAAAGTCCGATTTTATTTCGACAATTTTGATTTAAACGCTCTGGGTCACTATTTCTCGGAAAAAATAACCTTGCTTATCGTTCATAACATTGAAAACGACGTCCGCCGAAATATGAAATGGCCATCCTTTTTTTTTATTTCCATCGACACGCCTACATTCCAACAAATTTATTTCTTCCGAATTTAAGCCAGTTTGAGCGGCATTGGATATCCACAAGATAATCCAGTATACATATACCTAACTTCTAAATCATCTCAGTATTTTTATTTAAGAGTTTTTTCCTCCATCAGATTTTTTACTGCATTTAGTGTCAACATATATGTTTTTTTTTCAATTTCATGTACTGGACTAATATTTTTTCACGTAAATAAGAAACTACATTTGTTTTATACCTCAAAAATCTTACCGATGCTTTTTATTATCGAATGTCGAAAGTATACACTTTTGAAAAACCTAGAATAATATTTCAAAATTTGGTGTTTAGTTTCCTCAGCTTTTTAAAAAAAATGGTTCTATTCGATGCAAACGACAGACGAAATTTATATCTGTAAAACCATGGTAAGCGGGATATATTTTTTAGACGCCAAAGTTGATTTGTTTCTTATATTTTTTTTTCGATTCGAGCTTTGCATCTTAATAAAGTAAAAATAAAGAGTGAAATGGTGGTTTGTCAGGTCTTTTGACCTGTTAAAAGTTCCTTTAAAAATGAAAAAAGGTGGGGCTGTTACATTATAATCTAAATATATGTACCTAGTTGAAAAAATTAATCATTAATGTCTTTCAAAATCATTTATCTCTTTATATTTGTGGTATATTCGTCAATCCTGTACAAATATAGGTGGGTTTGTCAACAAAATTTATTCTTAAAGATAAACAGAATATTTCCCAAGTTACAGGTGCTATTGTAACCATGACACCAACAGAGAAAAGATAAAAGATTAGATGCAAAAGGATGGGCTGCGAAAATGTATAAAGTGCCTCGAATACTTTTGAAAAGAATACCTGTCTTAATTTTAAACAAACTCTACTCAGGTATATTGTTTTGGAATTGTCACAAACCTAAATACAAGGTGTAACAAAAAGGCAGGTCATAAATCATACCACATATTCTGGGGCTAGAAATAACTCGATCCAACCCAAGTTACCCTCGTACAAATGTGTATGCGAAAAAAGGAATCCTTGAAGCTGCAATTAGATATCGTCAGAAGCCATTGCTTTTCCAGAATATTCGGTTTTCGTTAGTAAAACGGTGCCCACTGTGTATTCAAGAAAATGGGGGCCATTTCGAACATCTAATAAAACTTCACATTTTGGGACCATCGAAAAACTTAAAAATTTATTGACTAATTTTTGTTACTCGAAATTTTTGAAGCATAATGAAAAATAGGCCGTATCTTGATAAAAACTGTACTAGGGGGCAAAAAAGTTTCAAAAATGTGTTTGAATAATGGTGCCACAATAAGCATTAAATTGTAACGTACACAAAAATTTTGGGGGGGTTTAGGGGATCTCAACTCCCATAAATTTTTAACGGGGAGCAATAACTCCTTAATTTTTTTGTTAAGATGCTTTAATCATAGGAAAGCCACTTGTCAACTTTCATTATAATATGTCGAACAACTGTCGAAATATTTGAAAAAATCAATTTTCATTTGGTAACTTCGAAGGGTTGTAACTTTTTTCACATGCACATTTGTACTAGGGTAACTTGGGTTGGATAGAGTTATTTTTATCCCCAGAATATGTGGTATGATTTATAACCTGCCTTTTTGTTACACCCTGTATAAATACCTATACATTTCCGTGTTTATTTTGATTGTTTTCTCAGTGTATTCAAGGTCCAATATCAATTATATTATACACTAAAAAAAATGTTACAATATATTATAATTAATTATTAAAATTTATTTTCTATTTATATAGTTCGGTCCACATTGTACCTGATTATTAAAAATCGGCACTCAACTCAAAAGTTTAGTGTCAATACATTTCCCTTCTTTCACTCAGCAAGTGCGAATCCCATTGTTAGCGTTAGCTTGCGATAACGTTCGGTAACATTCGAGCTGCTACGAACTGGTTGATAATTCACCGAAAATCTAGTAGGCAGTGCACAAGCACGCTAGTCGCACGCCAACTTGATACCACGAAGGGCTAGCGCCATGCTGTTAGAATATTACGCGAAGCTGAAACATAACCTATAAAAACTTTTGTGATAATTTAAATAAATGGATTTATTAGTAAAATAGTGATTAGATGTGTGTTGTTTGTGAATTTAGTGTAGTTTTATTATAGAAATGTGATTTTATGAGTTGAAATTTGTGGAAAATGGTTGATAATAACTGCGTTATAGAAGGGACTGTCAAATTTAGGGACGGCAAAAAGGTATTATTTATTCAAAATATGTTTTTATTATAATTTTGATAATTATCAACGCTGCTGATTATTTTTTCCTTAGCAATAATGATATAATCTTTTTTATTTAAAAACAAGCAAAATTATTTTCCGAAAAAAATGTGTCAACCAATAATTAACAAATTAAGGGATCAAAACGGTTGATTATTTACTTGGAAATGTATGTGTAGTTAAAAAGGGCCGATGTCAATCATAATTTTGTTGTACGAGGTCCAATTAAAATCAATAAAAAGTTGTCAATTAAAATAGAAAAAACAATAACTGCTTATATCCATAGGCGTGCCTACAGGGGGGGGCAGGGTGGTCCATGGCTTACCCCAATTCCTGAAAATATCAATCTATAAAAAACATTTTATAATTTTCAATGATACGAGGAAGCACTTTTTTATTCCTAAAATGAATTGAGAGAAATTGAAGGGCGGCAATATGCAAAAGCAAAATTTCGGCGGGCACGGCTCTTTTTTTTACATCAAAAAATTCCGATTTGATATTTGCCCCCCTCCCCTAATAAAAAAGTCTGCGCACGCCTATGCTTACATCTGCCATAAATTTAGTAAAAAACCAACTAGATTCCTAATATTAACAATAAACAATGTAGAGCATTGTACAAGAGATAAACACAGGTCTACCAAGTGTTGTCAGTTTTCGATGGTTCTAAGCTAATTAGATATACACAGTTCAATCAGACTTTGCTACGTGTTTTTATAATAAAATAATTATTTTTTTATTGTTGAAACAGTGATCAAGGTCTTCGTTTCCATATACCTAAATGAATAATTTAAAAATAATTTGGCACACCTGGGTAAATTGATATTTAAATTCAGCTGTTCAGTAGAAATTCATGTCTAAACATGTATATTAAATAGTAAATAACCTGTAATTGGTTCTTTTTTGTTTATTCAACTTATAAGCGATATGTAGAGATTATATCTTATACAGAGTGTCTCTCTATAATTATAAAACGTATTTTAATATTGAGAAATATTATTTTAATTCGTGGTTTAGAACGATTTGTCCGAGGGGTGAACCGCAAGTGGGAGTATGTGGAAGTTTGGGTGAAGTATGTGGAAGTTTAATACAAAAATTAGACGAAATGCGGTGAAAATGACAAATTTAGAATTATTGAATGGGTTATTACACCGGGTGTTAATGAATAGGTGTTACAAACTGAAAGAGAGTGTCGAAAATGCAAAAATTGGCGTAAAATTTCCTGTCAACATGTCGTTGAAGCTTTAGTTTTCGAGATACAGGGTGTTAAAGTTACATACAATAGGTAAAATATAATAAAAATCAATGCTATTGAGTGTTTTCATGAATTATACATTTTTGTGCTCGCTATGGAAACGTGTTGCATTATAAAAAGGTTGTATGGGTTATTACATTGTCAACTAACTTGAAAACAGTGTGTGGAAGTTTCGTGGGAGTATGTAGAAGTTTTTTTAAATGTGGAAGTAGGTGTACAAGATTTTTGCCGGCTGTTTACCCCTCGGATTTGACCTTATATAATGAAAAAAAAAACTATACTATCGCTCATAAAATTCTTCAAAAATTACTCATGCTACCTATCAGCTCAAGGCGGAATCTAATTCTCAGAAATTGATAGGAACAAAATTCAACTACGCGAAGTTCGTCAGGTTCGTCGTACTGAAACCTACCCATTATTCAGTCATCGACGATGCCAGACGAATAAAAAAGAAGATTGGCACGTATCTTTTATACGGAGGTATCAGAATTTAATTATTTATAGGTTTGAGAAAAATGGTTATAAGATCATTAATCGAGTTTCGCACATTTCACAACTGATAGGTGCTTATTATTGTTGAAATGTGATGGTTTAATTTGGTAAACTTCAACACTAGACAGAAAAAAAAAAAAAAATTATGACAACAGCAAAATACCTGGTAAATATCGACTTTGTACTTTGAAATAACTACCTAGGTACTGATAATGGTTAATAGTGTATTCTTTGAAGAAGATAATAAAGTGATAAAAATATTTTTATCACAGCAGGCGACACACTTAAGTTACGAGGACGGTTTAATAGTTAAGGAGGCGAGGTCGTCAAGGACTTATCGTCAGATTAGTTAAATTTAGTCTTAAAACACTAAGATCAACCCCCAATATCTTAATCTGATCGTCTATTCCAGGCGCGCGTCACTACATATAGAGCTAATACTTTCCAAAGTTGTTCTATTAGGTCTAAGGTATCTCTCATATCTTCAACTGCCATGATCGAGTATTCCCGAAAAATCCCCTATTCACCTCCCTAACTATAACGGATGAGCGACTTATCAATGAAAAAGTACAGCTAATTTTTTTGCAACAATAGCGGACAAAAGGACAGGAGCATTGTCCTAATGAAACAACATTAATTTTTTTCAACAAATGCGGCATTTTTTTCTCAAGTTCGGCATCAAAACGAGTCAGCAATTTAGCATAATATTGGCCAGTTATCGTGTTCTCCCTTTTTCTAAATAGTCCCAAAACACTGTGTCCATGACCTGATAGACTGAAAAAATGGTTTTTGCCTTCCTGGAATCACGTTTTTCTGAGAAAATCCATTGTTTCGAATGAACTTTTGTTTCCTGGATATAATAATGTACCGCCCTCGTATAACTCTTATTATATTCCCATCTTTCGTAGAATTTTTTTGGGTTATAAACTATATACAGTGCTTTTCAGATAAAAGTATCCACCTTTAATAACT
>CAJUYI010009302.1:0-10143 GCA_910591695.1 Galerucella pusilla | reverse complement strand
TAAATGAATGATTTATTACTCCTTGTCCTTTCTATATAGACAAGTATCACAAAATTACCAAGATGCTGGATAAAAACTGTGAATTGATTCATTTTGAAAATTAAAGTTTATTTTTTACTTACTTTTCAAATTCATATCTGGAAAATTTTTCGAAATTATTAACATTTAAAAATAAACCTTTGTGATAAAGAATCCTATTGATTTAAATATATATTTCTCCAATTACCCCTGTATAGCTTAAAATAAAATAAGCTCTTCGAACTGTTCTGGTATCCACCGGTCTCGTTATTGACAACAAAAGCGAATCGTTAACATAATTTATGAGAGCGGCTTCCGTTTGGGACAGCAACTTGAATCAAACCGCCCTAGAGTAAAATATCTTATAATAGCTATCTACTAAAAGAAGTGATATGACCGAGGATATGACTATGGATTACGAATGCTTCATTATTTTAATACTGTTCTATTCATAAAAATAGACTATTATATTATAGACGTGTCAAAATTCTGGTAAACCAATTATTGTAAAAACCGCTTCGAATCTCACACAAGCGTATAAGTAAAACTGCAGCTATCTGAATCTTGTCTGCGAAAACAGTCGAAAAATATATTCAAATTTCACATAAAAATTGGTTCACGAAATACGATCCCAATCGCAGGCTAGAATTTTATACAAACCGACAAAATAAAACAAGAAACAAGATATATCTAAAAACGATTCGCTTTAGCTACGAATCTGGATTTTATCTTAATGGTACGGTTTTCATAGAAACATACATAATATCATCCTGAAAAAGGTAAGGCAGAGGCAGGGATCCTGGATAACCGCATATTTTATGAATTGAATCTCAACAAGATCTAAAGTAATGGAAAATACTGGTCGGGCGTACTTTTTGGTGTTTTTTGCAAATTTTTTTGGGAAATTATTTAAAGAGTTATAAAGACAAAAAAACAATATTATACAAAAACAAACGTTTGATCGTGTCATAATTTATCGGATGTCCCAATAAGGAAGGCTTTATGCCAAATCTCAGAAATGGCTTATAGAAGTGATTCAGGACAAATATTTTCATAATATTAGTGGGATCGATAAGAACCTGGAAATTATTTATATACTTGTGAGTGAGTGAGTGAGTGAGAATCTAGATAATCAACGGAATAATTTGTCTGTAGCTTATCCGAGGTTGAATCCATTTTGACTGGACAATAAAGCATGGTAAAGTCTGGAACAGTTTTTACAAAACCAGCCACAAACAAACAAGGAAATAATATCCATGGTCTGGTTTTTGTTGTCTAAAGGCAGGTAAGTTATTGTCCGTGATTTATAAACTATTGGTAGGACTCGTGCTACTATTTATTGTTAGCAAAAATGGCAAAAAAGTGTTGATTGTATTAATTGCACTAATTAAGGGTTAAAGTGAGGTATCGAATTATGCCAAAGTCTTCCCGCCTTCCTTGCGTTTACAGGTTGCGACTATACGGAAGCATTTTATAATAAAGGAAAAGTAAAACCTTTTCAGCTATTTTCGAAAAATGAAAAATATCAAACAGTTCTTGCATCATTAACAGATGCTGCTGATATTTTCATTGATGAAGAAATTAAAACCGTTCAAGAATTTACGGCTAGAAGCGAGATATCGCATTTTTATGAAAAATTACTCTGCTTAAGAAGACAGCGAGCAGTTTAAAAAAAAATAAAAGGCTTCGACTCCAACTCCATACCACCATTCTGGATATCATTAATTCAGAAAATTTTACGAACTATTTTCGTAAATTCCATGTGGCTTAATGCAACGGATCCATTATGCGTGAAACTTCAGCATGAGAAGTGCGGTTGGTGCTTAGATAAATATTTGAAACCAGTAGGATTCATTGGGGATCATACAGTTTCAAAGGTCGAAGACATTGTCGAAAGAACTGAAACGGAGAGTGATGACGAAGAAGGTTCAGAAGTTGGAGATCATAGTTTTACTATTCCTTCATTATAAAAAATGCTGCCGTATAGTCGCAACCTGTAAACGCATGGAATGCGGGAAGACCTATGCATAATGCGATACCTCACTTAAACGCTAAATTAGTGCAATTAATACAATCAACACTTTTTTGCCATTTTTTCCAACAATAAATAGTAGCACGTTTTTTCAATTGTAACTATAACGAGAATCTACTCCAAAATGATGCACAGCATAAACAAGTCTATCGCTATCCTCTTCTAACGCATGGGATGGTTGGTTGGTACCTCTCAGTCGCACACATTCACTCGCAGCAACATTTTCCTTTTTAAAATTCGACAACCGGAGTTCGGGACTGATTTTTCGCAGGCAACCCTATACCACCGTGTTCAGAATTGAATAATCTTTATTATCATATGAATTTTATTCAATAATCAGACCGGTGCAAGAATTTGTTTAATAATACCGGTGAGAAATTTGGAAAAAAAATTTTTTTCTACGACCGTACGCTTTAACCCACTTTCCCGCACGCATTTTAACTTTGAAATTGTCACTAGTGCGGGAAAGTAAAATTATCCAAGTTTTGACCTTTTTAGCTAGTTTTTTACTTCGGAAGTTATAACTATTGTCACAACAGGTGAATAAATACTCCATCAAATAAAATCTACATATTTTCTAGCTTTTTGTTAAATTTTTAATTTTTTGGAAATGAAAAACATTGAAGATAATATTTTGATATAACCTTGTACATTCTTTAAAGTAGTGTCATAAAACAACTATCAAACCAATCGGGTTTGATATAAGAAAAATATATCAAATAAAATTCTTCACGTCACGTCGCACGTCACGTCACCTTCACCGTCATCTTTATGTGACCTGCAACCGATGCCATCCTTATCAACGTCATCTACTTACCAGATAACAAAAAATAACTCCACTGGAACGACAATTTTTGGTAATTTATAGAATGGCAACAAATTGTGTTTCTAATATTAATATTTATAATAATAATAATAGTTTTTGGTTAAAGTTTTGTATATATATGTTGAAATGAAATAACTTTTGAAAAATGGGTTGGTATACTTTTTTGTATATACGGAAAAAATAATGTTCCTAACTCATGCGTGAAGTGTCTTTCCCGCCCTTGACCGCTTGCCCGAACTCCGCTCCGCGTCGTTCGGGTCAACTGTCAACTGAAAGTATCACTTTCCGCACTTGTTAGGAAAATAACTATTTTATAATAATTAAATTATCATATCCTGGACTTAAATTTGTTAGGCAACCCATATACAACATGTTTATTGACATATTAAATTTAATATAAAATACGTTTAATCAAATAAGCATCTCGGTGAAGGTCGTTTTATATCGGGATCCTATACTATATAGCTACTTGACATCAATTATTGAAATATGCCATTTTTACTGATAATTAAGATGAACTGAGAGACCGAGAGAGAGACCGAAGTTTTTAATATCCCTCCAAAAATTCTGCGACACATGTTGAAAAAATGGAAAAATCAAATAACTTAAATTGAAAATCATATAGAACTAATTTGTAACTAATCAGATGAATAATGATTTGTAATAATAAAATAATTGTTATTTTGCTTATTTGGAAATGAATAAAACATCATTTAAATTATATTTCAAATTCACGGATCTTTATTAACAAGAAAATGGCTAGTTACTTCACTATAAGTATAAACAGTATAAGGATGTGAATTTCATTGAAAAAAGATTGCAGCGCTAAATCAAGTATGGACCAGCTTAGTGATATTTCAAAGTCACAGCTGGTATGGATCTTTATTAGAATGAATCTGGTTAGTTACTTCACCATAAGTATGAGCAGAATTTTAAAGGATGTAAATTTATAGAAAAAAATATTGCAGCACTAGGTTAAGTATGGACCAGCTCAGTGGTATTTCAAATTCACAGCTGGCATGGATCTTTTATTAAAAGGAATCTGGTTAGTCACTTCACCATAAGTATGAACAGACTTTATCCGAATGTAAAATGTATAAAAAATATTGCAGCTCCAGCATACGCAAAACCGTAGAGGAAAAATACTGTTTACCGACGATATATTAACTATGCAAATGATTACGAATTCAAACATTTTTTTTCAACGCATAGGCACTTGATGTTGTTAACAAAAACTCATTTGTGGCTGAGGTACGGTATTCCGGCCGACACAAAACGATAAAAAATTATTTATATTGTAGAACGATTCGTGCTCGCGCATTTATATAAGATTTTCCCCACATTTATAGAATATAGACTCATAATTCACCATAAAACACTGCAGGGTTATTCCGGCAATTTTGCTTCAGCCCGGGCATTCATTTGAAAATACATTCATTGGATTTATTTGTTTGCACAAAAGAATTTAATTTAACGAGATTCATTGGAGCTTTATAATAATTATCAGGCTAAAATTTCTACTTTGAAATAAAATTGGTATATTGGTTCATGAAATACGTTCGCACACAAGTGTGACAAGATGTGACAAGGGGGGACGAGAGGTCCAAAGGCAACGTTACGTTCGCAACATTAAAACACTTTTCTACAGTATTTCTCTTAACAATTTTTTTTAAATTTTTGTCATTTCGTATTAATAAATATACAGATATTTCAACTTCTAAATGTATGTAAGTACTTTCAATCAAAAAAAGTCTTTTTTAGGAGGGGGGTATTTGGATTTTGTGACGTAATATTGATAGAGTGGTCACAGAAAGTGTGACACAGCATGACAACCGGGGGGAGGGGGTCTAAAAATACCGATTTCAGCGTAACGTGTTTTATGAACGGCCTCTTACCATATTTCACGAATATACCCCCTTTTGTAGTCTTTAGGAAATAATTATTAATCACAAACAGTATATCTTAGCTATGTAAAATGCAAGCTTGTATTTTATTTCCCAACTTTTTCTATTTTTGAAAAACTGACAATTTTGAAAACCAACATTATAAGAACACTCACATTTACATAAATGTACATTGACATTCTATAAAAAGTATAGAAGTTTCTGCTAAGTGTTCAAAATGGCGACCATTTACTTCCATACAATTCTTTTCAAAAACGAGGATCTTACTCTTTCCAACATAGCTTCTCTGGTAGTAGGTTCCGTTTGATACACAAGTTACTTGATGTATCCCCATAAAAAGGAATCCATCGCTGTGAGATCTGGAGATAGAGGAGGCCACGAAATTGGTCCACCACGTCCTCACCTGTCGGTAAAATGTCTGTTTAACCACCGACGTACACAACGAACGTGATATACAGATGCTCCACCTTGTTGGAACCACAAGTTAACTATTATAATTGTGTTTGAATCAACTTCCACAACACAGACGAAGAATACAGCAATATTTTTTTGACATTTATTAGTAGATACAATTTTGATAGTAGCCCACTTGATATAATCAAAAATATGGCTTGATTATGTTTCGCCCATTCTCAAACAAGCCTATAATAACAATTCTTGAATTGAATTTTTGGTAATTCCAGGTACTTACGGTATTAGCAAACATTTTATTTCATTGATTGGATATTGCAGATGCATATAAAATTACGATGGAAATGTATGCCTTAAAAATGTTAAAATTTACAAGAGGTTGCATGTAAAAATTTAATACCATTTCATTTGTGTACGTAAAATACTTGTTTTTGACCATTATGATAAAATATCTTCGATTTTCCATTAACTCATGCCCTAAATGTACTACACCGTTTGAAAGTTTATTAATTGTTCTAACAAATTGTGAAAAGACTTATAGGGAGATTCAATTGAAAATTTTGAGATATTGCTTGATTTGCGTTCTGATTCACCCTGTATTGAAGTAGCCGCAGATAAAAAAAGTAATTAATACTGAGCACAGCCAATGATATGTGTATGACATTTGAATACAAAGACCTGTTGATTTATTATAATTTACTGTTTTGCAGAGTGTTGAAGATAGTTCTTTTTTGCTAATAATTGGCCATATCTTTGTAAAACATCCTTATAATATATTAGAGCGCTATATTTTTGTAACGTTCCCGGTGAGATCTTTCCGATTCTTGAACGAAATATAGTACGTTCCACTTAAAAAAATGTAAGTTTGTGCTGCTGGAACACCCTGTAGAATCGAAAGTATTTTCAAAATGTGTCCTCAGTAACAGTATTAGTTCAAACAAAATTATAAAGTTCTATCTCTCACCACAACGATGTAATCCTCCGATGTCAGAAGATTGCCCCACCCTGTATAATGTGTAATATTAATTGCTACATTACTATCATTCATAGAAAGGTATATCATTTCCTATTCTTATTGTACATCGTCGCTGAAAAGTCTCGCACCAAGAGAGCAAATGTCAAATATTTTTGACGTAAGCGTAGAGTTTTATTTTTCTAAATGAAATGATAGTTTTTAAAATCAAACAAAAAGCAACCGAAGGCATTAACAACTCCAACCACATCATCATCTATGTAGAAATTGTCAAAACTAATACTAATTTAAAATTAATCCGAAGTTTAAAGTAAATTAAGAATAATGGCACATTTATCGGAAAAACAACGTAACGAAATATTAATTTTAGGCTATCGCAAGGTTTACATGACTGCCCTCCTATACGTCTATATTGACGAGATTCATAAACAAAGTTAATGAAACTGGTGGTGTATAAAACTCCAGATAATTATTAAATGTGGAAAAATGCATAATAAAGTCTCATTTACGGTTCTAAAATTATTGAGTTTATTTGTGTTACTTATTACCACTTTCTTATTTGTTTTGTATTTCTTATTTCTGATATTAGGGTCAGTTCTATAAGCGGGATCGCCGAGTTGTACCACCAGATATCAGGTAGGTATAATCCTACCGTCGAGTTGTACCACCGAATTTCCTGGGAAGTTTAACGATTTAAAAATAAAGTCTAATTACTAATGACCTTAACAATTTTATATAAATTAGGTTTAAGATCAAAACATCCATATATAACAATTTCTACATACAAAAATAAAGATGAGGCCTTTCCCACTACTGTTTAAGATCAAAACATCCATATGTAAGTAAATAAAAACAAATATGTGCCTAAATACAATTTATTATTAGTGGTACTGGGTATTCCCACAATAAATACGGCTTATGTGTAATTTCGTATTGATCCACCTCGATGGTCAGTATAATCCCCAATAAAGGCGGAAATGGATTAACTTAGGTAGTCATGGTACAACTCGGTAGTCCCCTCTATAAGAAGTGGTTATAAATTATTGGTACACCGTTATATTTGACAAAGTTTCCGCTATTAGAAATGTTTTAATGTATAAATAGTCAAGATTATGATTCAAATTTCAGCATGTATAGTATCCAATTGAGTTTTCCGTTAATACTTTAAAGCTTATTATGCATACATACTTGCAAAAATGGGTTAGCAGATTGTCTTATTTTTTAACTGTGTTAAAATTTAACATTTGCATACAGAATTGCTCCTATTGACAGTTATATTTTGATGATGATGAGCCACAAACAAATCTTCTACTCTGCTCATACATTTTATTACCTTCTTTCTACCAAATAAAAATGTAGTTGCTATCACTGATAACGTTTTCTAGACAGCTTTTATAGTGCACTAATTTCCGTCAAAACTTCATATTTTTCAGTCCAGCTTGGAAACGTCGCAATTTATAGACAAAGAAAAGACAGATGCAGAATTTTACGCTGGATTCGATGAAAAAATTAGGGAGCCCTATTAAAAAATTAAACTTTATGTTGTCTAGTTTGGACTGTTGTAGATTGGTTCTATTTTATTACCTTGTAACACCCTATATAAAAATCGTAAGAGCTTGAGAGCCCGTTTTATCATTATAATGAGAAAAGAAATGTGCGCTCTCTTACCAAAAACGAGTTATGAATTTTTGAAGATGTGTTGAGATGAGCACTGCTCTGGTTTTATTGACACATTATAACTTTTATAATGATGTGTTATAACTGCTACACAATGTAAGTGATACACTATATTTGCTTTATACGATATTAATCTCACACGCACATTAAAAAAACACTATGATATTGATATATTATATCTCTTGTAAATTCTTTTTTAGTTCCACAATTATATATTTTGAATTTTGACGTTTCCCTCTAATATAATGGCTGACAGTGACACATAAGCTTCGTCTGTTTCCTTTTAGCCGTAAAACTTGTACCCACTAGCATATTCAGCGATCATTAGTTACTTGAAAAAAAGTTGCTGGATATTTTCGATGTGCATTCATGTGGAATAAAAATTATAAGACACTTTTTCGAGAAGGGAAGGAAATAAACATGTATAATTATGTATATAGATAGATATGAATATCAAATGATTTTTATTTCATATTGTTTTCCAAAAAGGGGAAGGGAAGTCAGTACACGAGAGCTTATTTACCCGCCTACGGCGTCGTGCTCCATCTTCGTCCTCGTGCGATATGGCCATCATATCCACACTAGTTGCACAAACTACAATTTCTTTCAAAATATGCCCTTTTACATTTAAAAACTACCTGCCAAATGTCAAACCAATTTATCCATCCATTTTAAAGTTATCGAATTAAAACATTCAAGTTTTCAAAATTTCAACACCCTGTATTTCGAAAAGTAGCTAGACCCCTTAATCGCGCAAAAAAAAATTATGGAGATAATAGTAAAAATTTATCCGAACAAATTCAAGTGGATCCCTAGCACTGCGAATACCAGCTTTGCATAGAATTTCAATATAGCATCGGTTAGAATGCTCGCATTGCACGCGGGCGGCCCGGGTTCGAATCCGGGCAGGAGCATATTTATTATTATGAATCGCTGCTTCGTAAACGAGAGAGAGACTAAGGAGGCACAAGAACGCAAAAGCAAGGCACATAACGAAGGAATGTAACATAACGTAGCGTAACATAACGCGTAACGGTCAGATCTTTTGCGTCGCGACCCCTGGACGCTCAAACATAACCTGGCGTAAAGAACTAAAGTTCCAAAAAGAACAAAAAAACCCAGGCCCAAACCCGGTTGATCAAAGTGTAACTATGTATAAAAATATCAGAAAATAAGAAATGAAAAACAAAAAAAACAAGATACTTTTTCGAGAAGGGGAAGGGAATAAATATGTATGTCCCTTCCCCTTTCTTCATCTCTCCACCTCAAATTGACTGACTTGATGGTAATCAAATAATTACAGATATTCAACAACTTTTTTTCAAGTAACAAATGAGGGCTGAATATGCTAGTAGGTACAAGTTTCACAACTAAAAGAAACAGACGAAACTTATGTGTCAGTCATTATATTAGAGGGAAACGTCAAAATTCAAAATTCAAAATATATAATTGTGGAATTAAAAAAAGAATTTACAAGAGATATATATCAATATCATAGTGTTATTTTAATGTACGTGTGAGATTAATATCGTAAAAAGCAAATATAGTGTATCACTAACATTGTGTAGCAGTTATAAAAGATCATTATAAAAGTTATAATGTGTCAATAAAACCAGTGCAGTGCTCATCTCAACATATCTTCAAAAATTCATAACTCGTTTTTGGTAAGAGAGCGCACATTTTTTTCCATTTTCGTATTCAGCGACCTCAAATTAACTTTTAAAAAAATATTTAATCAAAATCCGCGTTGTACCACTAAACTAGACTTTTACCATGAGTTTTTCCGGTGTTTCCTATAAGAAAACATAAACTATAATTTTAAATAGTTTCCTTATATTGTTGATCATTTGAACTGTGTTTTATTGGAAGTTTTGGACGAAATAAGTACCATTGGAATGTTGAAGCCGCAAATTTTCTTACAGATAAAGTTAAGCATCAGAATTATTATGCAGTAAAAAGCTTGTTGTTCGTATAATCCACACTGGTCCCAATAGGATATAATTACCCTCGTAACTTGTTGAACATCAAAATATACAAACCTTGATGTAGAAGTTTCGTCTCCGGGCCCTAATAATAAATAGAAAGACCATCGCGTGTTTTGATTCGTATTAAATATCACCATACAACCAAATTATTTGATTGATTTTTTAAAGATGATATTAATTTTTCCTACGATCACATAGGAAAGTGACATATATCGCACTGTCCAGTTCTATGGAAAGTGGCATTTATTCATACGCGTACGGAAAAAAAACTTATCCGTACGTGTACGGATAAAAAAGCTGTCAAATGAATTTTTAAC
>CAJUYI010009301.1:0-10143 GCA_910591695.1 Galerucella pusilla | reverse complement strand
TAGATTGGGTCACGTGATGGAAAAGATTCACCGTTTCTACTTGTATAAATGTCAGAATATAATTGTTTAATAATTAGAAGTACCTATCTATTATGCAAAACGATCATATGTCACGATACTAGAGAATTGTCACATATTTTAAAACAAATGTTTTCTTCATCAGTTGTTAATAATTAAATTATTCTTTTAATTATACAGAGTGATTTTTAATTATTATCTCAAATGTTTCCGCTAAGTATATATCTAAATTTCATATAATCCAAAAAGGAACAAGGAAATATTTTTAAAAGTAAATTAAAACTAAAACACTTACGTTTGAACTTCATGAAGTAGGCTCCATCCCAATACCATTTGAACAGCACCATTCTTTCCATTATCCATCACTTTTTAAAAGCCTTAACCGAAATAATCGAACCATTTCCATATACCGACCGGCGGTTGCCACCACATTTACCACAGACCTTACAAGTATACATCACATAAATTTCCCTATGATACAGTTCACTAGGTTAGAGCAACTTCGAGCCAGTACCTGTGTTTACCTTGTTTTTTATAGAATAACCCAACTATCTATAAAAACAGAGTACTGAATAAAAAAGTAGGTACGAGAATAAAAAATATTTTAAAGTTTAGAATAGTTAGAATTAAGCATTTAAAAATAGAATCGAAAGTGAAATGTACAACCCTAATAATTACTTGAAAAGAAAGGGAATTCCATTATCAAAACAATTAATATTTATTAACAGTCTAATTTTGAAAAAAATAACTTGATAACCAAAGTACCACAAAAATTAGCGAGTAGTCCAAGTGTCTTTAGTTAAATATTAAACTTTCTAAGTTAAGAGATATTAAAAATATTGAAGTAAATTCATAATGATTGAGTTGAAAAAACAAAGATTTTCAAAAATTTCAAGTCTGTATTGTACTCCAAGGAAAAATATGTGACCAGATATTCTATTTCAAACACACACATAAATTTGAAAATAAGTGTGTAACCACACAAAAAATTTCAGTTGAAAAAGTAAATTGTTTAAATTGGAAACACCCTTAATTCTGTCCTGTCCATTTCTATGCCCAAATTTTCACTTTTGAGCTGCCTGCAACATTCCATTTACCTAAAAATTTCTGTGAGACTGTTTTGCTATTTCAAACAAAATAATTTTAATTTAAAATAATATATGTTTACTCAGTTTCTTTTACTAATATTTAAAATGATATATAGATGATTCAAATGAATTTAAGAAAAAAAAAATTTCAAGTTATACCTAAAGTTAAGATAAGAATTGTCTCTTTTTGTTTTGTTTTGATAACTGTTTAAATTCAAAAATATTAAATTGTCTTTACTACTAAATATTAACCGATTTGCTCACATAATTTTGCTGCGCTGAAAAACACATAACCTGAAAGAAAAGAAACACAGACAAAATCCACATAAAAATATCCTCTTGCTGGGGTGTTTCCGATATTTCATTTCTTTTCAAAAATATCATAAGTATACAAAAATTTTTAATAGCAAAAACATTTCAGGCATACTTTCTGAATAACAGAAATAGACAATATAATTATTAAACCAAAAAATTAACTAGAAAATTTTAAAAACTGTTTTGAATCTCTTTTTAAATTCTATTTTTGTTATTCGTCAAAACAACCACCTACCTTTTGGCAAACCGCGTTTCAAGGACCGAGACAAGCGACGAAATCTGTAAAAAAATAATAAATTTACTATAATACATAAACAAAATATAAAATCATATTTAAAAAATGAGTGATTCAGGAGAATTTGAGTGAGGCGGAAAAATCTTATGTACCTATAACATGGAAGTAAAACTATCAAAAGCTACTACCTCCTAAAGAAAAATATCCAGTAGGTACTTATTATTTCACACAAATTACCTAGTACGTAAATCGAGAAAGATACAAAAGAAAGCTATTCAAGTAGACAGATATATAAAAACGTCTATGTCTGGCCATACATTTATTAGGAAATTCTAAAAAATATAATATTACCTATTTCACTTATACCAATTTTCAATATTCACTACACAACACGTCCACACTAGATTATAAGTATTTACACTAACACAACAAACACGTTACATTTTTAAAGGAATAGTTTATAAAAAAGAGTAAAAAACGCTATAAAAACTAGTAGCAGTAGTCGCCGGCTTGGTCAAATTCAAACAATACCCAAAATGGCGGCCCAATAAGGTTCAATATCGATTGATCCAACTAGATCCAAGAAGGCTGTGAACGTTACATATCCATAGGAAAGTGCGTTATGTTTAATTGTCTTACTCCGAAGGGTGCGTTCTTTTAGCATAGTTGGAAGAGGTTAACTTCTACATTGAATAGGGTAGACCGGAAAAAGTTTGGAAATGCCTTGGAAGGTCGTGGGAGAAAGTGGGCAAATAAAAAATTAGAAGTTTTTGAAAATATTAAAATTGATTTTTGTAGCTTTCACCTAATTACAGATAGTTATCAGTATATTAATATATTTTTTACACATATAATTGTTTCGTAAAAGGGTTTGTGTGTATAAAAGGCACTGAAAATGAATAGATTGAAGAAAAGTGGTAATTATATAAACAAGAGAAAAAACCAGTGGTGTCGATGAGAATAGGGGTATATAATAATTAAATAATTTTAAAGGATAGGCGGATAGAATAGGAGAATTTTTAGTATTGTGCTCAATATATTTTGGTGTATTGGGAATATTTTGCGTCCAATTCAATATATTCTATTCTAGAAATTGGGAAATGGAAATAACGGAAAGCCAACAAAAGAAAAAGCTACATCCAAGCTTAAAAAATGCTATATTCAAGACATTTTGGAAAACGTACGCAGTGTATGGAGTTGTTCTATTTTTCCAATTCATCATACTAAGGTGAGTTTTTGATCCCAGGTCATAAATATCCTTTATACAGTGTGTACAAGTTTCTGTTACTGTACTGTATATTTCGAATTACAGGTACTTACAAACCTCAGTTTTTAAAATGTGCTTATAATATATCGTTTGAAATAATATGTATTTATTCCATTTGGTTTTTTACAACATATATTTTGTAATTCGATAGAATGGTCCAGCCCATTGTACTGGCTGAATTCATCAACTTCTTTGATTCAAAAGATGAATCCTATTACGGATGGATCTGGGGATCCGGCGTGGTATTTCTGGCCTTTGGTGCAGTAGCAATTACCCACAACATGTTTTTAGTAACACAAAGATGCGGTATGAGAGTACGCATTGCAGTGTGCTCATTGGTTTACAGAAAGGTGAGTTAGGCAACCACAAAAACTATTATCTCAATAATATTTTCATCATTTCCAGCTTCTGAAGCTAAGTCAAAATTCACTTGGTAATACAGCTGCAGGTCAACTGGTGAATCTTTTATCAAATGATGTTAAAAGGTTTGACTTGGTATCCCCATACCTACATTTTGTTTGGATATCTCCCATTAATGCCTTAGTTGCTCTTTACGTTATGTATTACTACGTTGGTATCATTGCTGCTGTAGCTGGAATGACATTTATTACCATAGAGTCTATTCCTCTACAAAGTAAGTCACTTTTTCACTTATTTTCAACCCCCAAACAATCGGAAAGATCTAATAAAGCTATGCCTATAACTTTTTCTACAAAATATATGTCTGTAATTTTGATTTTAGTGATAATATCAAAATGGCAGGGAAAGTTACGGTATGAAATAGCACAAAGAACAGACAAACGAGTTAAGCTTATGAGTGAAATCACATCAGGTATACAAGTGATCAAGATGTATGCTTGGGAGAAACCTTTTAAAAAAGTTATAGAGCTTTCTAGGAAGTAAGTAACACTTTTGACTTATAGTAGTGGAAGAAACACATTCTTTTTTTCGCCTCCCCTTTCTTAAAATCAATAATGTCAACACCAAAAGTAAGGTGGAAAAGACATCTACTTCTCGGGCTAAATACCCCGACAGATATTGACTTATAGTTCCAAGTTGGGGTTGGGATATCTTCACATATATAGCTCGAGTATCATTATGACATTATAATTATTTTCAGGTTAGAAATAGACATTATATCTAGAACGTCATATTGCTATGGAGTTATGTCAGCAATGAGCATTTTCACAGAACGTCTTATTCTTTATATAACTATGGTGACGGTAATAGGAGTTGGAGGTAGATTTACCGGAGAAATAGCATTTTCTTTGTCACAACTTTTCAACAATATCCAGCTTGCCATGTCAATTAACTTTCCCAAAGCCTTATCATATTATTCCGAAGCTAAAGTGTCCATATCAAGGTTTGTACAAATTTTCTTTTCTTAAATGGGGCATGTCCACGACAGTTGACAGTTGACAATACCCCGGTGGTAAAACAATTTAATACGATCAATAATTATCAACAACAAACAACTATTAACCTATTATTATATATTATTAAATATACAAGCTCAACAATTAAAATAACTTTTTGTACGCCTATGTCTGTAAACGTCAAAAATCGCACTGTCAACATTCCTTGTAAATGACATTTAACAATAAACTTAAACTTCTTGGCTTAATTAAATTACAATCAAATTTTTATTTACGTACTACTTCATTTGGTATATTTACATATTTTTAATCAATGAAAAACTTTTAGCATTAGAGAAATACATTTTAGATTAAAACAGTGATGCCCCTAAATGTCGGCACCACATTATACAATTTTTAAATAAAATTGTACGCATTTTCTTGACATGGAAATAAGCGTCATCTCATTTATGCTAATTATGCTGTCAATTTTTGTAACAAAATAATAGTATCTCAACTTTGCCTACGAATATGTCTGTTAGTAGTAAAAAAGATGAAATTTTGAGCACTCAGAAGAAAATAGAAAATAGTACGTTACACGAGTTGTAATCCCATTACTCATGAAATTGAAATTTATAACTCTTGTTACGTAATATATAATTAAAAATACACTGACATCAAAACCAACTAAACTCAAACACGATCTATCATTATAAAGCAGCATAACCTCACTATCAAGTACCACGTGTTCTTTTCGTTTATTGTTTTACCACCAGGCTGTTGTCAAATTAGTTTATGACGTAACGTGGACATGCCCTATTCTGTTTAATAAACATTTAGGTTAGAAGAGTTTCTTATGCTGGAAGAAATGGAAGATGATGAAGAAGATAAAAACGAAGAAACGAATACAGGTGATATTAAAATTAGTGAAGTATCCGCGTCATGGTCATTAAAGTCGATTGTTCCAACACTGATGAATATTAATTTGAACATTGAACCAGGAACTTTGTGCTGCATTGTTGGAAATGTAGGATCTGGGAAAAGTAGCATTTTGCAGCTGATTTTAAAGGAGCTGCCGTTATCCAGCGGTAAGCTGAGTACGAGAGGAAAGATAGCGTACGCTTCTCAAGAGCCTTGGCTGTTCGTTTCGAATGTTAAAAATAATATTTTATTCGGAAAGCCGTTTACAAAAAAAAGGTAAAAGACAAATATTCCGTCCTTAGTCGTGACTTACCCTGTATATTATATTTTTGTAGGTACCAAGATGTGATAAAAGTTTGTTCGTTGGAAAGGGATTTGAAACAACTACCATTCGGCGACAGGACTTTGGTAGGGGAGAGGGGAACATCTTTAAGCGGTGGTCAGAGAGCTAGAGTTAACCTAGCTAGAGCCGTGTATACGGAAGCGGATATTTATTTATTCGACGATCCGTTATCAGCTGTGGATACAAAAGTAGCTAGACATTTATTTGACGAATGCATGTTGAAATATTTGGATGGAAAGACGCGTATCTTGGTCACACATCAATTACAATTTATGAAGAAGGCTGATGTTATTGTTATAATGAATAACGTAAGTGCTTTCAACTTGTTTACTTTTGATTTGTTTTGCACGTCTGTCTTTGAACTGATTTCCAGGACTAATTATGCAATATTTTAAAACGTGAATGTTTTGAATGTTAAATGCTTTAAACCAACTTATTATGCTAATTATTTTAAAAGTAATTAAGATTAAGTTTGTTTTCGTAGCTTTAAGGCAGTGTTTATATGTGAACTTGTAAGTAAAATAAGCAATTCCAAATGGGTAAGGTCTGGAACACATAAGGTTTGTTCTCACAAGCACGACTACTTTAGGCTAATGGAACGGCAAGGATCCGCAGTCAATATCACAACCTCACACACACACAAGCACGACTCCTCCGATTCCTCCCACCACGTCAAATTTAGTAGTTGAGGTGCGCATGCGTCCAAGCAGCCTTTAACCACAGAGTACACCATCTTTATGTAGGTACTCTGTGCTTTAACCTTCTATTCGATGTGACTGAATGTGAGCTGATTGGCGCAGTTGGTAGGGTACTGAGCTCACTACTCAGAAGTCGTAAGCTCGAAACACGGCTAGGGTTTTTTTATTTTATTTTTTTCGATCTTTTATTTCTTATTTTCTGATATTTTTATACATAGTTACACTTTAATCAACCGGGTATGGGCCTGGGTTTTCTTGTTTTTTTTTTAGTTTTCCATTTCTTATTTTCTGATATTTACATTTATTAACTTCAATATTGTTATGTTACTACTAAATTTGGCAACGTTGCTCTCTTCTCTCAAGCATTACAGACAGTCTTTGACAAACCGGATTCGGCGCGTTTTCACAAAGATTTCTGATTGGTTTGAAAACTGTCTATTACTTGTCAGAGATTTTCTGTGCGAACAAACCTACAATCCTTTAAGCAGCTGGTCAGACATAACTAAGTATACATTATATCCGAAATTGGGAGAAGTGCAGCCTTCTAGAAACAATACTCAAGGCCAAAAACAAGCAAAAAGGCTACTACGATCTTCAGAAGCTTCGGAAGTGGAGAGTGGAAGCAGCAACAGCCATGCCTTAAGCATATGGAACAGGTTGCTTGTTCAAGCAACAGACCTATAGATCCAATTGTGGGAATTAACTAGTTGCTTTGAATTGTTTTAGGGTAAAATAGAAAAAGTAGCCAAATTCAATGAGTTATCTGAAAACGAATTAACAGTTTTCCAACAAGAATCTCAAACTGATGACAAAGAAAAAGAAAAAATACCTGAAAATTCGGAAATGAGAGTTAAAAAAATTTCTACCGTTGCACAGTTTCAGTCTGCTACTTCCTTGGCAGTAAGTTATTCCATAATTTTTTTTCGTCGACACTGTATTAACATAATATGCTATTAACGTTCTCAATCATACATTAATGACCCCCTATTAATACATTAATTAACGATTTTTCTATAGGCAATCCAACGCACATCTTATACATTATATTTATATTGGTGCAGGCAACCAAACATACATTTCAATGTCTTTATTTAGCTTTGTAACTATAACACGAGTATTAAAAGGGCAATCAACAATCTCGAAGTTAAATTACCTCGATTGTTAATGGCCTTCATTAAAACACTTGTTGGTTAAATAAATATTAAGCATTGGTATGTTCATAATTGATTATCTTCCATAACAGAGCTCTATGATTATTGATGATCCTGAGGAAACCGAGGAATTGATAGAAAAAGGAATAATTTCTAATTCGGTTTATAAAGAATATTGGCAATCTGGTGGGGGATGTGCATTATTATCGATCACCGTTTTCATTTTTGTTTTCTCTCAAATAATAACAAACGGCTCGGATCTTTGGTTAACGTATTGGTAAGTGAGAAATTTTAAAAAGATTCTCGTCAAAAATATAAAAAACTTTATTTCTTTTTATAGGATCAACAAGGAAGCCGAAAGATATAATTCTTTAACCTCACTTTCTACACCTTTGACAAATAATTTTTCTCATATGGTTAACAATACAATTACAACATTTTCTTCGCTACCTACACTTTATGAAAAAGTAACTGAATCGACTGTATCTACACTTATATTTACTGAAAATGTAACTAACAGTACTTCATCGGAAGAATCTACAATTTATAATCAAGAATTTTACATCTGGGTATACACTGGACTGATAATCGTCTCTGTAATATTTTTAATTTGGAGATGTTTCTTATATTATCAAATTTGCATGAATTCATCTAAAGTTTTACATAAAAAAATGTTTAGTAACGTTCTCGAAGCTCCGATGAGATTTTTCGACACAAATCCTTCAGGTATAAAGTATAAAATTACTTAAAATCAAGTATGAACCCCACTGAAATTTATTTCCAGCTATGCCACTGATTGCAAGCTACAATTTAATAGCTAACAATCTTTTCCGTCGACCGTGTATTAACATATGCTATTAAAGTTCTCAATATTAGACAAAATCATACATTAATGACCCCTATTCATGCAAGATTTACATTAATCAACGATTTTTCTATAGGCAACCCAACGCACATCTTATACATTATATTTTATATTGACAGTGGTGGACCTGTGGTGTAGGCAACCAAACATACATTCCAATGTCATTATTTATTGACAGTACTAACCTATGAAACAACTATTATAACCAACAAGTGTGAGGGCCATTAACAATCCAGATTGTTAATTGCCCTTCTGATACTCGTGTTAGTTACAAAGCTTTTCCGTCGACTGTATAAGTTGTATTCGTTTTTCTCAATATTTAAAAGTAAAAAAATATTTATATGTTTCATACGTCAAAAATTGAAATGTATGTGTGGTTGCCTACACCACAGGTATACCTAACTGTTAATATAAATAAAATGTATAAGATGTGCGTTGGGTTGCCTGCAGAAAATCGTTGATTAATGTAGGTAAATCATGTATTAATGGGTGTCATTAATGTATGATTTTGTCTAATTTTGAGAACGTTAATAACTATAAAATCAGGTATGATTACCCCTGAAGTTTATTTCTTGCTATGCCACTGATTGAAGGCTGAAATTTAATAACTTACAATCTATATTTTTAGATTAAATTATGTTGTAGGAAGAATATTAAACAGATTTTCCAAAGACATGGGCGCCATAGATGAAACATTACCAAGCTGTCAACTTGGTGCCATACAAATTATGTTCGTTATGGCCGGTATATTGATTATGGTGTTTATAATGATTCCATGGATGATAATTCCAGCATCAATATTAGCACCGCTATTTTACTATTTCCGAATGGTCTATCTAAAAACAGCTCAATCCCTAAATAGACTAGAAGGAGTTAGTAAGTATATTGACCTCTCCGCTCTTAAGTAAACTCCTGCCTTATATGAATATGTTTTATTTTTTATTTTTAGGTAGAGCTCCAGTATTTTCACACATATCCGCATCTCTATATGGAATAACAACTATAAGAGCTTCCAAAGCTGAACAGCTGATTACCACCGAATTCGATCATTTACAAGATCAACATACCAGTACATGGTTCTTGTTCTTAGTGAGCAGTACAGCTTTTGGATTTTATTTGGACGTCATTAGTTGCATTTTCTTGGCCATAGTTACTTATCAATATCTTATTTTTAGAAATGGTAAGTCATAGAAACATTTAAATACATTCATCAATGGTGTCTGGTACACTAGTGCTCTCTAGCGCACCATGAGAGAACTATTAGTGACATTTAACTTCATCGTTATCTATTGATGCAAAAGATGGCGCTCCAAACGATTTTCAATATTAATTATTTGTTATTTATTCTCGTGCTTCTCAATGTTTAATGTAAAATAAAATAAAAATAAACACCGATTTTTTTACAGAACACACTGTCAGTGGTACGGTAGGTTTGGTTATTTCCCAAAGTCTTATTTTAACGGGTATGGTACAGTCTGGTGTTAGGCAAACAGCTGAGGTAGCCAGTAATATGATAAGCGTTGAAAGAGTCTTACAATATACTAAATTAGATAAGGAAGGTCCTTTTGAATCATTGCCTGCCAAAAAACCACCTACCGGTTGGCCTGCCAAGGGTCGAATAACATTTAAAAATGTTTACCTGAGTTACGGGGTGGATCTTCCACCGGCTTTGAGAAATTTAAACATTGAAATTCAACCAGGAGAAAAAGTGAGTGGAAATTGTTTGAACAGTTAAATTTATTCATTGTTTGTTAAGATTTCTTTTCATTCAGGACAATAAATACTATAGTTTAATAGAAATATACACTGTGGGCAGAAATAAAGGTGTACATTTTTTAACTGAAAATATTTTTTTTGTTTTTCGGGCGATTCATTTTCTTTTTGCAG
>CAJUYI010009300.1:0-10145 GCA_910591695.1 Galerucella pusilla | reverse complement strand
TCATTTTTAACAAATCAAACTGAGAAAAGTGAGATTCAGTTAAAACAATAAATGTTCAATTTAATACCCATTTAAGTATTAGAGCAATAAGTATAGAGACTCGGGAATAAGCAGAACCACCGTTCAACGTATTTTGACAGGACACAGGTAAATTTTGATGTAAAAAGATATGTTTCTTCAACAAAATATACCCGCATATTATTTGTGAGCATGGTTATATGTTAACATAATAATTTATTTATCATTCCGGAAATATATTTAATAGGACATTATATTTCTTTTAGATTTCATCCATATCATATAGTACTGTATCAACAATTGCAGGTTGATCGTGATTATGACAGAAGGTTGGATTATGGCACAGTATAGGATCGAACCAGTAGTATAACTATTTTTTCTACACCCACATGTATATTATCCATTTCCTGCACAGTTTAGAGAATGGAAATGTAGGCCATATCGGTTAACTGAACGTATATGATTTAATATACATCCTAGAACGTATATGAAAACCACCAATCAGCATTCGCGTTTAGTACTCGTCACTCATCTTTTTTTCAATTTAAAGAAACGTCAAAATAACTTGTCAAAAGAAGTCTCTCCCAGAAGCACTGGATCAAGAATATTTGTTTATAAGAATAAACTTGAATGAAATAAACTTTATAAATTAATAACAAATACTAAAAACAGAATAAAATGGGTATTTAAGGGCCTACCGATTGACGTTAGTTCTTATGACAGTATGTACTACTTCTGAGAATCGCATGTTATAAGTCTCGTTAGCCGAGTGGTCAACACACCAGACTTTCATGCGGTAGTCCCGGGTTCGATTCCTAATGAAGAAATTTTTTTTCAATTGTTAATTTTATTTCAAAATAATTATTCTGCTCAATATTGATAACTACAACAGGCAGACGCTTGAAATATTTAGCAGAATATTCATTCTTATAAATAAAGATACTGTACCCTTCGTGCGGGAGTCCGACGGGCAACATCTATTTATAACAGCATCGCATATTTAAAAAGGGAAACCGTAATGTTATAAAAATTGTACATTTAAGAACTGTACATTTATCACAAAAAATTAGTGAAAACATAAAATTGAATTGGTACTATTATGAATAAAATTGTTGAAAATTTTTAATTTCAAGTGATATTTATTTTACAGTATATTCAAATGTTTATTTTCTAGATTTTTTCTTGAATGGGTCGTAGAAAAAATATACTGTTCGACTCGTGTGGATTGTCCATATCGCACTCGAACGATTGAGCACTCCGCCTACAGCGTCGTGCTCAAACTTCGTCCTCGTGCGATATAGCCATCATATCCACACTAGTTGCACAAACTACTGATAAATTTCATTCATAAATTGCCAGAACTTTTGATGACCTTACTTCTTCATAGGCGTAGGTATCATAAGTTTTAAATGTTTTTTCTTAAATATTGTAGAACAGTACACTGATGAGTGAATAAAACAGTAGTCTCATACAAAGTATTTATTGGTTTACACACACACTACCTGTTTTCTTCTTTTTAATGGTATCCATTGCAAAAAAATGCTTATAAACTATAAAAATAATAATGTTTGTTTGTCCGAAAAGCCGTAAAAATATAAGCCCTGTATAATAAATGATGTTATTCGCAAATTTACCACTTGCACTTTGGTTGGATCGCAGCACAGCACTGGCCGCCGGATGAGATGCTCATCCGAACGACGTTGTAGGTCACAGACTTAGAACATAAAAGCTGCCCATAGACGAAACGATCTGGTCGGCCGACGGTGTCGACCGACCAGATCTGATATACCAAGACCGCCGACTTGGTCTGTGAGAGATCTGATTTGTCGTGTCTACACAAGACCATACTTAGTCCGCGAATTGTCAAAGGATCGGATCCTGCACATACGCTGTCTTCAAATTAGTTGGTAGATATTTGAAAATTCGACATACACTGGGTCGTGCGACTCCGTATTTTAAGCTGGTCTAAAATACCTCGTCAGTCGGTGTAATCTTTTTTGTACAAAATGGACAAAAAAATTGGGTTTAGGTATTTTAAAAATCTGTCAAAAGGATAATAGAAGAAATAAAAGAACAAAATGGGTCAAGAAATGGCTTTTAGAACGAGGAAAATATGGTAATTTTTTTACGTTCTCTCCGAAAAGCATTTCTCATATTTTGGATCTTTGTTTTCACATCTTTCACAGTTACATCATTATAATGTTTGCTTTTTAAAAATTGTATCAAATCTTCGTATGCTTCTGTTTTTAATCAGGATCTTTAATTTTCCACAAACATGACCTTTCCCTATATAATTCTATAAACTCTGCTACTATTTCTTTTGTCCACTCCATTGCACCCCAAAATTCAAACCAACAGACGAGCTCAACGACTGGATCCTTTCGTTAGTTGCAAGTACAAAATTTGACTTGTAACGACTTGATCCTTCACCGATGACGTATTTCACCGACCAGATCCGTCGTTCAGCACTAACGTGCGTTCCCAATATGCCAAATTAAACAGACACTGTCTGTCACATACCATGTCGCGCAAAATATCGCTTCGTGTATGGGAGCCTAAAGTAGTAAGGAAGGAGCGTGTGCTACATCTCCCATAATAAATAAAAGAGACAAAGTCGGCCATTTTGGATAACCATTTTATGACTCATTGTTTGTTTGGTTGCTGTTTAAAAGTTTGTTTTTATGTTATATTTTGCCGATTATTACTAACTCAGATGTTTTAGTTTATAATAGGATTTTCTAAGGTTAAGTTGGTTTTTCAGTTACGTTATATAATACTCTCAGTAATATAAATAGAGTTTTTAAGACAATGGTTAGTTTTAGTGCTTGTGGACGTTCAAAGACTGCTAAAAACGACTTTTCATCGGTGAGTACATATTATTATAATAATTATAATCTACAGATGTGAATATTGGTCTTTATGTTAAAAATTTCAAAAAATACACATAGTTGTTCCTAACCTAAATTTTTACTTGACATGATATGACATGACATGGGTGTATCATTTTGATGTTATTGTAGATAAAAAATTAAATTTAGTGTAAATAAAAATTTAAATGTACCTATGATTGTTTTTTTACTTCCATTTTACCAACTTTAATGTCTATAATGCCATTAAAATAATGTTTTGATAAACTATTCACTCGTAAAAATTTTCAATTAAGTTATTGAAAATATTAACTCCATTTTATAGAAATAGTTTTATCCTAATTAAAATTGGGTACGGCGCCACTGATATATTCTATTCTGCGGCGGCCATTTTGAATAACCATCCCGGTTAACTGTCCTTGGTGTAATGATCCTTCCTTACTACTTTATGTTCTAAGGTCACAGAGAACTCGGGAGTGCGACGTCACGAGATAACATACTGGTTCGTTCCTATACTGTGTATATGACGATCCTCAAAAACTGTCACGTATTTTGTGGTCAGATGAAGCTACATTTAGTAGTGATAGTACGGTTAACCGGCAGAATATGCACTATTGGTCACAGAAGAATTTTTAGATAATGCTTACCCTGATAGGTGGATAGGACGTGGAGGCCTATTTTTTTAACCAGCCAGGTCACCAGACTTAACCGTCTTAGATATATATCTCTGGGGCCGGATTAAAGACCTTGTTTGTGCAATTAGACCCACTACTAGAGATAACATGATCGAGAAAATACGAAACGCCATTCAGAGTATTTCAAGAGCAGAAATTGAGACTGCTGTTCAATCTACTCTTCAAAGAATAAACGCTTGTATCCAAAATGATGGGCGACAATTTGAACATTTAGGTCGTCACTAGCGAGGTACCTTAAGTTATCATAGAGAGTTATTGAAACTTTTATAAGGTCAAGCAGTAATACTGCTGTCCTTATAGTGACATATACGCATGCGCATTTGATGTTTTAAATATGGGAAACATTATTGAGGTTAGTGCTTGCCCTTATTTGAGCGCGATTACTGCAGTGCACTATCCCGACTTCATTTCATGTTTCATATTTATATGTCACCATTTGTAGGTGATTTGTGTCATCTGTGACACAATTGGACTGGACACAACCTAACTTTTAATAATACATTTTAATAGATCGAATGAATGTAAAATAATAATCATAATAAAGATTTTCCAATGAAGATAAAAACGTATGTACTTAAAAAAGGAAGGTTACATTTTTAAAAACAATGTACCTATCTTAATATAATGTCATTATAAAGTTTCATGTTTCAATAACTCCAAATTTCAAGCCTGTTCCAAGATCGAGCACTATTTATTTAAGGTCATCACAATTACTGCAAGGCAGTAAATTCGTTTTTCCATTAACTCTCTATTAATAAATTATTTTCAAAGTTACTATAAATACCTTGCTGTATTACGTTATTTTCGTCGTTTGTCTATTGAAATATGTTAATGTGAGAGAGTAAGAATGAAGGCGGCACTACTGATGTGCATTTTTCTAAATAAAATAATTCCAGAAATGCCACAAATTTGTTTTATTGCTATTTGTTCAAAACTTCCATATTTCCCGAAAGGGGGGAGGGTGTTCACCCAACCAGTTTTACAATAACAATATCTTTATTATTAAGAATTATTGTAATTTTAATTTTTCCTTAATTGACAAAAACCTATTTCCAATGATTATTTCCTTCCTATTAATTTTGACCAATCGCTATCAAGAATTGGTATGACAAATATAAATTTTAAGTGGAAAAACTACTAACAATTGTCAACTTAGCTGTCAGCATTTAGGTCGTCACTAGCGAGGTACCTTGAGTTATACTTCCATTTTAACTTCCATAACGCAGTTTCCCGGTGACAGCATAAGTAATATTGAACTATTATTATTCGAACAAGGAAAGACAATTTTGAGGAGTCAAAAAATGTTAAAATCCATTCAGTCAATCCGGAGTAATTTATGCTTAAAGGAAAATGCTTGAAATTTACACATTTCTTAGGATATCTCGTAATACGAAAAAGATATCGACGCGCGGTTTTCGCTATTCTGTTGCTAATTTGATCTACTTTTATATTCATTTCATAATTTTTGGTATTTAATTACGCCCTCTGGCGGTGGACCTACAACTCTGTAAATAATTTCCAGGTTTTTCTCGAGTTCACTTTTGTTATAAATTTTGTTTTCAAGAAAGCTGTACTATAAACGGTTACCGAGATATGGCCGAGAGCCATTCTTATTGGGAAACAAAGTACAGGTTATTCGATATAAACATGCACAAAAAAATATTTAAAATGTAAGTTGTGTAGCTGTGATTTTATTTTATTTTTGATGGCATCAAAAATAAACTTCAATGAAAGTCTCTGGGTCACAGTAACAGAAAATATTCAACTCTTTTTATGTCAATGAAAATAATAACTGTATTATCCAAATAAAGTCACAATCAGACTTGAAATAAGCAATTTAAATGTCAATAATGAAACCATTTCCAATGCACACAGATGTTATTAGATTCAAAACTGCGTGACTAATATTTTTCAATTAATTTCGTTCGTTTTTCTAGGGTTGGATATAAACTGAGAATGTAAAAATAGAATATTATAAGTAGAACTACAATGACTAAAAACGCTTTTAATATTAAGAAAATGTGATTGAATCTGCTTCGGAGAATGATAATGGGATAGCTTCACAACAAGCAACATATTTTTTGTACATAAAATAATAATCTCATTTATATTGAATACACCTGTACAAGCATATTCATAAATGCAGTTCTAATTCAAATAAAAAAACCCAGCTGAAATGAAATCTTATCTAAATCAATATAAAATAAAAATATACATCACCAACTAATAACCTACTAACATACATTTGTTTATTTAAAATTGAAAGCAATGAATTTGTGTATATGATAAAAAAGAGAAAATTCAAAAACATTCAGCATGAATTAAAAGATCCAATTAAACCATCTGATTAATCTGTGAACAGGATTTGAGATTAAATGGGGTCATTTCACTAGTAGACTGGTTTGTGATTTTTTTATGAATTAAGTAAATATTCAATGATTACGAGGGTGTATTGATATACAGAACCAAACAACTGTCAAAATTATGTTTGATAACATTTTATTGAAGCACTATGAAAAGGTAAAGTGAATGAGTGGATGCATGAACTTTTTGTTATAAACGTTTTACCTATAAGCTACATTACATTATAAATTATAACCAATTTCATGTAAGAGGCTTGACACTAAAATGAATTTAGATTTTAAAAAATAAATCAGCTTCCTTTTAAAGTCTTTATAAATTTTAATTTTCCAGAAAGAGTGCAATCTATATTTTTGGTGCAAAAAACACATCAAAGATATGCGATAAACAAGGTACTTGTTATTAAGGTCAATTCATTAAAAATATATTCTGATTTTTTTCCTTAGCTAGAACAAATGTAGTCGAGTTACTGTGTATAGTCCACATAATATTTTCAAATACCTATGTAACACTTATCAATACACCTCATATTTTATAATATAAAATATTGTTGGTGGCAGTATTAATTCATCAAATCATTTATAAATATTAATATACATATGAATATACCTTGTACTGACTGGAAGAAACCATTTTTTTGGGAGATCTCCAAAAACTTCTTGAAAATTTTTGTATCGGCCTATATGAAAACCATATTTATCTGTTCCTACATCTCTAAAATTTGGTGGCCGGAATGCTTCTGTCAACAAAACAAGGAGAAATTATTATTTTATGATCTATGATCTTGTGAAAATATAGTGATTTGTGTAGAATTGTCTTCAGAAAATGTTTGAAAAAAATCTTTTAAATGTGTAAAAAAAAAAACACAGATAACTGATGGTGAATATTGTTCTTCAAAGCTGAAAATGTTATCAGTTATCTATATCAACAATGTCCTATTTGAAGCATTAAGCTATGAACATATTGTTGTTTTATGTGGTATGTGTAAAATTTAGTTTCCATACCAAATAGTATGTGGCAAATAGCGAGAGCTGATGCCATTACTACCATCACACACACACACACACACACAAAATTTAGTTTAGTGCAAATGCATGCAGTAAATAAAATAGGATGATGGGTCAGTATTTCTATTAACTTACCCAGTGTAGTTCTATTCTCAATGACTAAGTAACAGTGGTAACCAAAAAGTGACAGTAAACTAATAGCAAACATTACTGATACAAAAAATAGGAAAAGTATGTGGAATTTTCCCATACCAGGTAAGTCACCCTAAAAAGAGTACAGTAAAATTAATGAATTGGAAAATAAAATGTGTATTATTATCAATAGTAAATCACACCAAGCATTTATAAAACAGTTTGAAATAGATAAATCCTCGGATAAATCTTACCTTCCAAAAGGCAATAAAATATGAAAGTGATGTGAGAGATACAAATATACAGTATAAAAGGGCATATCCCAAAAATAATACAAAAAATTTGTAATTTGTAAAGGACACACAATTATTTATCCATGGACAGTGGTGGTCCATTTTTAACACACAAACACCACATACAGAACAGTGATGTGCCCTGTCAGGTTTAAGAACTCTACATTTCTCACAAAATCGCACTCCTCCACTCAAAGTAATATTTGTAATAGGTAATCGTTTAGCTAAATTTTCTAAAATGTTGTTTTGTGTTTCAAAGTTGTCTGCATTATTCATATAATCTTCCAAAACATGATCAGGAATTGAATACTGAAAAAATATATTATTAGAAATAATTTCATATCAACACAAACAATCAGAACTTTACAATTTTTAGTTTACAAATACAATACAATTATAAAGCCATTTTCCATATTTCTCATGATTTCATCTTATCAAAATGATTATTTATATTACTATGATAATGAAAATCATAAATTAAAAATTGTAAGGTTATGACAAGTATAGCATGAAAATCCTTACTTCACTAGGCACTCCAGCTATATCTGTAAAAATTGTTTGCCAATATGCCCAACAAAACATTAAGAAGAAAATGTGATAAAAAATTAGATATAGCAATTGCGTAATCAAATCTTCCACTGTCACTAAAATTAAATAATGATTAAAATTATGAAACAACAAAATGAATATTCAAATACTTATATCATTTTGATTAAGAGATCTTTATTATCATATGTAAGTATTAAAAGGAAAATAACGTTTTGACTATGAAATTAAACAAGATTTTAACTAAATTTCTTCAATTAAACACAGAAAATAATTTTTGATCAAATGTAAGGGATCCTAAAAAAATATAAGAGTGGAGAATAATTACATAGACAAAGTTGAATAACATAAGCATAGTAAGACCAGACAACTATAGTTACAATAAATAAGACTGGTATCCATTTAACTGCTTTAAAACACCAGTAACATAGACCTTTATTATCTCCCCCTGGTACTGCCATCATAATTATTATTGTTTACATTATTCTATGCCACATTATTCAACAAATTCATTTCTTGAGATAATCATTTAATAAATAGGAGCGGGGTTGAATTTTTACCTAAAACATTGGAAAAGTAAATGTCGCTGGACAATACAAATAATTAATACGAACAATTATGAATCATTAATGTAATTACAATTAAATATAACAGTGCAGCTATAACTTGTTACAATTTTGCTTTACACGCCTCGTATCACATATGACACAAATGTCAATTGTCAAAATGTCAAAGTCAAATCGCTTACGCTCTTCTTTTAAATGTGTAGCTTGACCAGAGACAACCAAGCTTCACCAAATCGTATTCGTGAAAACGAGCAAAACTGGAATGGGGAAAACAAACCAAATCGCCATTACAGTACGTGGGGATTAGCCACAGATTATCTGGGTTAGCATTGTTTTCCTCATTTCACTGGCATATACTGCAGCGCCCACTATCGGAAAAATGTTCGCGATTATTTTTGCCCGGAACTAGTCAGAATCAGAAAGTATAAAGTTAATGCTCTTTCCATAGACAAAATAAAAGAGACGGATTGAAGTATAGGCGGTATAAGGCACAACGTTTCTGCGCAACTGACCCGCGCATCGAGTCGCTTCGGTCGTGAGAACTACAAGACTTTTTACAAAAGGGAAATAGAATAAAATGGTTTAAAACGTTATAAATTACATTTCACTTCACTATTCATCCGTGAATGTCGATAAATATTATGAAATATCCTAGTATATCAACTTTTAAATCATTAAAAACGAAAATATACAAAATCAATCATACATTGGCTGGTGTGAATCTAGCTTCTGCTTGTCAAAGTCATAGTGAAAGCACAGTATACCAAAACAACCAGTAGTGCATCTCAGCTTCGCGCATCGCTTGTGCGCAATAATTTTATTTGGCCTTGAAACGGCCATTCGGGTTTAGATACGAGGTCCGTATTAACTAACAGTTCTACTTTTTGGACAGGGAAGGATTAGTATAATTTAAAGTTGTTAAATTCATGTTTCGAAGAAAATGTTATTGAGTAGATTAATGTTGTGAATGTTATATAATAAACAATTTAAACATGTTACAAAGAAAAAACTCTAGAGAATTCAGAATCTGCAACGATAGCAAAATAAATTGTAATAAAACATAGGATATACTTATTGATTTTTATTAAATACCTAGTTAAATTTCATAATCCAATAATATTTAATTACAAATTAAGATTACATTTCATTAAATATGACGCCAAATAATTAACTTATCGTTATTATGATGTTAGAGATCATGCAAGGCCTATTTTTATTAAATTAGAGATTCTCCCAATACCTTGTTTATACATTTTTGAAGCTATCATTTTTGTGCATAAAAATAAAAATATTGAGTATACCACTGGATCAATGAAACACAACTATAATACAAAATACAAAAGCCTGATTAGACTAACAAACATGAATCAGGGGGGTACTGCTAGGCAAACAGAATTCTAATACTGTGAGATATAGGTAGGTATAACACTCTTCCAGTATTATGGAAAAATTTTACACTCAAGAAATTAAAACTTATAGTAAAACAGGCGCTTGTAGGGCAAGTATTTTATGAGATTGAGGAGGTATTCGATTTTGAATGGCCCAGATCTTCATATGAAGATTGACTTAAGGTGGATTCATGCAAGCAGAAATTAAAACTAAGATTAATTTTAAACTAAAACTAAGAAGATAAAACCATGTTATTTTTTAATTTAAATCT
>CAJUYI010009299.1:0-10147 GCA_910591695.1 Galerucella pusilla | reverse complement strand
TATTTAATTAAAATACAAAAGTTTAATAGTAATTTTCTTTACGCACTAGTGCGTAAAGAAATATACTTTACGCACTTGTGCGTAAAGTAAGTAAAATTTTTCTTTAGAAGAGTCTTTTTATAATAATCTAAAATAACATCATAGTTTTCTAAAAATATTCAATTCCTAAATATAAAATACAATTGCTTACTATAGGTATAGTCGGAAGATCTCAATTTAAATTTTTAATGTCAGATTCAATTCACAAAGAAATGTCAGTCACTCACTGCCAACTTATACCTATTTACCGTATTATTTCCAGTAGGTACTCAATAATTATTTAACAATAATTATTAGGTTACTTTACCGAATTCTATAGGTTTCTATCTCCAATTTATGAAAAAAACTCAGATTTAATATCCGTTTATTATAACTATGTTTTTATAAGACATCTATATAGAATCTACATACATATTGGAATTTTTTCTTTACGCACTAGTGCGTAAAGTAAAACTCTTTACGCACTAGTGCGTAAAATAAAGTTTTACGCACTCGAAAATGTGTCTAAAGTACGTACTTTACACACGGTAGTAGAAAAAATATATTATTGAATGTATTCAGTTGGAATCTACCACATATTATTATTTGATAACCCTAAACAATGATGAATTTTTCATTTTTTTCAAGAATATTTGTTTATTAATTCCACTTGAATAAATATATTGTAAATACCATCTATCTCTAATTTCGTCAGTTTTATACCTTATTATCGTCATATATTAGTCCCCATTTTCGTCATATTCCTTAGTTTGGTTGAAAAAGTGAAATAGTCAATAAAACAAATATCCGTTTTTTTTTTATTTTCAGAGGCGATAAACAAAAAGTATTAACTATAACAAAGAAACACTATAAAAAATAAAACATTTCATTACTTAAGTAAATACCTACTAGAAATTGAATTCTTTGGGAAAATCAGGTATATCGTAAAGTCCTCTAGAAGTTACCATCTTTGGTTTTTTTATTGCACATATTAGGTCTTTTTCTGAGTAGGTTAAAACATCATCCTTCGTCGGCCACTTCCAAAGTGTTCCCGCCTTCGTCATGTATTTTACCGTGAAGTCTTTCTTCAGACGATCTACTTTAATTACCATTCCTGGATAAAAAACATTCTCATACTGTACCACAATATAATCGCCCTCACTTAAATTAGAACTATCAATTTTCTTCATCACATATTCAATATCCTGCACACTATCGTTTTCTTTTCCGGAGTCTTCAGATTCTGAAACATTCTTTTGCTTTGTGTTACTTTTAATTTTCTTTTCCTCATCGTTTCCCTTCTTGATGTCATTTTTTTTCTTCTTATCGATATTCTGGTTTTTTTTCTGGTCCATTTCGGCTGTTTGCTTGGTATTCTTTTCCAATCTTTTCTGTTTTCTTTCTTCCTTCTCGCGAAGTTCTCTCAATTTCTTTTCTTCGTTCTCTGAAGTTTCCACAGATCTGTTACTTGTTATTATTTTCTTCAATTCATTACCTTTCTCGTAATTTTGCAGACTATTTCCATTGGTCAACTTTGATTCTTCGACTTCCTTCTTATGTTCAGGATTCTCATCACCCAAAATTGAGCATGTTGCTCCATTCATCAGTAAACTTATATCGACATCATTAGTAGATACACTTACATCAGTCATATTAAAACCTGAGAGTGAAACAAAATTTGTATCTTGTGCACTGAAAAAATTGTCATCAACAAGAATAACATCGTCGGTCGTATCAGCTAAATTAAAATTATTAGAGTCAACTGATACTACAACAATAGGAGATGACATATGTGTTAAATTCTGTTCATTCGGATTTTTTAAATTTTTCCAGAAGTAGAAGAGGCTTGTGTCCTTTATGTCGCCATTCCATAAAGGACCAGATGACTTGAAAAGATCAATTTTGGCGGAATTTATGTTTTCAAAATATTTTAGAAATTTTATTCTATCAGTTTCAATCAACTCGTTTTCCACCTCTTCAACATTTGTTTTTTCGATTTTGAAGAATTTCTCAAATTTAATATTCTCTGGACCGAATGGGCATAAACCGCAGGTTTTAAATCCACTTTGAATGCTTTTTGGTAAAGTTTCCAGGTCTTCTAACGCAGTTTTGAGAAGTTGGGCAAAGTGTTCTCTACCAAATTTTTCATTTTTATGATCAATTCTCCAGTTTTGAGTTTTCTTTTTCCAAATAGCTTTTAGAGAGTGAAATACAGCGACATCCAACGGTTGGAGTATATGAGTTGAATTAGGAAACAAACTGACCAAAATGATACCATTTTCTTTACAAAATCTGCTCAACTGCAGCGTCAGATGAGATGTATGTCCATCTACAAACAGGATAATTGGCATTTTCACATTATTGTTCATTAACCAAGGGTGAAATATGTTAGGAACATATTCAAAAAAACTTTCTTGGGTCATCCAGCCATTATCCGATCTTCCTATTGCCCAGGACTTAGGAAAAGTAGACGAAATTAATTTTGGAATTCGTTTGTAAGAATACATCACCAACGGAGGAGGTAGTTCTCCCTTACTGTTACACATAATGAGGGCGGTAAGGCACTCTTTTTCATCATTAGTTATGAACGAATACACAGTTTTATCACCTTTCTTTGCCAAAACTTTATCTCCTTTTGGTGATAAAAAAAATGCAGTCTCGTCACAATTGTACACACGTCTTGGGTCTTTGAAAATATCCAAATAATCGTTATCTCGAAGATATGTGTCTATTTCTAGGAACCAATTACGAATCTGCGCTTCAGTTACTCAGGCTCTTGGGTTGGAAAGATTTTGGGAAACTCTTTCACTAATTTGTTTGTGGCGCCTAAGAAAGCCTTCGTACCAATGTCTTTGCGGCCGATTGTTTGGAAAAGGGTTGGGTCTCTTCAATTCAGTCATCAGTATTTGAACACTGTCACATAACTGTGTCTTTGTAATTGGAAAACCTTGTTTGGCCATATTTAATATCCAGTCTGCCAATATTTTTTCTTCTTCTGAAGACAAAATAGTGGGTACTCCAATCTTGCACTCAATATTTTTTCTCCCAGAATATTTGTCGGATAAAGTCATTCTCGGGATATTAAATCTCCTACTTGCTTCAGAAATGCTCATGCCACTTCGAATAGACTGTATCGCATTGCGAATATCATCCACAGTATACGGCTTCTTTGTTTTATTCATTTTTATCTGAAATTGAATAAGTGATGTTTTTCATAAAAATGTATACAATATTGGAGCTTACTAGATAATGTTCACGTTCATTTTAAATATCTGAACCAATTCGATAAGGAGTTGACGAAATCATGGGTTCCAAAAAATTATTAAAGACACTTAGCTTCAATGTCGTCAACAGTAACCAAATGGTCGTCACGTTTTGGACCTGAATTTCGTCATAATTATTTTACTATTTTTAACACTAGAAATAATTCGATAATGATGTAACGAAATTAGGGCCCATAAAAATTCAGTTCATTTTTTAATGAACCTTTAAATTTTTACCCTGTAAATGCATCTCGATTTTATTCAAATACCGAATACAGAAAACATGCACTTGGCCTTAATTTCGTCAGTAATGACGAAAATAGGGACATTCTAGATTTTTCGTGTCCCAAATTTCGTCACTCACTAATTTTTAATAAAATCATACAAATGTCCTTTCTACTTACTAGACAAAAGCTCAAACATATACTTGTATTACTCACACTTGTTTTATTAAACATTGATTCCAAATGCTCAAGTATATTCAAAGTTTTAGTTACAATCTGCAGTTCACTTACCTTAGTAATTCGAATGCAATTCTTCCACTACTGTCGACAAGCAACTGTTATGATAATAATCTAAAAGTTCTCACACGGTAAGGAGAAAAAACAAGCGACCAGCATTGTTGCCGGATGTATAAGGAATTCTCTAAAGTCAACAAATTTTATATTAGGTGAAATTGATACTTAATACGATGAAAAATCTTTCAAAACTGACGAAATTAGGGTTACCGACGAAAATAGGGCCACTTACCTCACCTCTTTTTTTTCAAAATTATTTTTTCTTTGTTAGAAAATATGTTCATATCAGCTGCCAAACTCCTAACAAAGTGTTCGTCAACATTAGTTGATTGCTGCTCTGTCATATTTTTTTCCAGAACCTTGTTAAATGTCTCAAAGCAGCCACTAATGTTTTCTGTAAGAACTGCTGATTTAACTTTTTTTGCAGGAATCGTATATCGAGGAAAAACTTCATTTTCTTTAGCTCTTTTCAAAATGGGTCGTTTTAATGCAGCAGGTATTTTTTTAGGTGTGACAATTTGTGAGGTACAACTTTTTATGCTATCAGATCTTTCTGAAATACTATCACTAGTGATGTCTAAGCCCTCATTTTCTTGACTTCCACCTTGGTTATAAAGTTTTGCCATTTCCACATATTCCTCATCATGTTCTACAATTATCTGGCTCACAGAATTCCATTCTACGCTTTCTGGCTTGTTGTTACCTTCAATGTTCGAGTATGATCTGAAAATTTAATTAATTATTGTTAATAGTTCTATTTAGAATAAAATATCGCCCACCTTCTTGTTTGGAGATATTTGTCAAGAAACCCCATCATTTTAAAATAAGGCCAAGTTATTTGCGTAGCTCCAGAGCCGGATGGTGTATTTTTAATTTCCCTTTTCAAGCCCGTATATTTATTTCTTAAAATCTTCCATCTGTGTTCACTAGTTTCAGCTACAAAAAGAGTGATTTTAAAAACGGACTACCTAATTTTTTTGTACTTACGTGCTTCATCCATTAGCTGAGCAATTGTAAGCCAAGCATTTTCTTTCAATCGGTTGTTCTTGTATCTTCCGTTAGTTTTTGCATATAACTGAGGAAAGGTCCATACCTGCTCTATCAGCATGCCATCATCCATTTTAGTATTGATTTTAATTTTTGAAAATTCCAAACAGAATTCAAAGGAATAGATATAATTATTGAGGTTATGTACTGTAGTGATAAGACAAGTGTAGATTCGGCAAAACATGTAGCCAAAACAAAAAGTGGAATTCACTAAGCTTGCACAAAACACAAACAAAGTCATTGTCAAAAAATTGTAGTTCACAAGAAACAAAAAACATTTAGTAATAGTAATCCTGCAATTTACTATTTTTTAATTACCTCGAACAAACTTTGCAGCATTTTCATTTTCTCTTCTTGCTGCCTCTCTTTCATTGCCAACAGTTTATTTAATTTATCTTTTTTATCTTGTTTATTTTTTGTTTTTTGTAGTTCTGTCTCTTCTTTTAGTAAGCGCTTTTCCTCTTTAACTTCTTGTAAATATTTTTCAAATGCTGTTTCCAGCTTGAGCTTTTTGGTTACAGTCACTACAGGAGATGGAGGTGCAGAAGGACCAGCATTAGAAGCTACTGCTTTGGGCTGTGCCCAACCGGTGGAACCAAATATCTCGTTGATTATCTGAAATATGAAATTAAATATTCAAACAGTAAATATACTTACTATATCATTCAAACTTAAGAAATAAAAAAATAGCAAGATAATTAAAACACAAAAACTAACATCAAAAAGGGGCCAAGTAATCCTATCATTACCGGAGGTGCCATTATGATTAACTATTTTTTTGAAAGTTTTTCTAAGTCCACTTAATTTACTTTGGCATTGAGCCCCGTTCATGGTATATGTTGGATCATGGTGTCTCATTTGTCATGCGATTTCCTCCCAAATTGTTTTATGTCTTTTTGCACCACCACTAAAGTTATTTATATGTTCCTCATAGAGGGTTAGAAGGAGGTGAACACATGATGTTGTCCATATGAATAGGGACTTTGATGATGAGCTCTCTGCAATAATTAGATTCTTTAAAAAATAGAAATGCACACATATAAAAATTTAAAGAACAGAAAAGTGCAGAAACTTTACCATCATTTTCACATAATAAGGGCGGTGACGAAATTGACGATGATTCACTTTCTTCGAAGACTTTCTTTCACCTTCTCCACCTCCTCTTGTACCAGCTGCTGTAAATAGCTCTGAAATAACATTTATTTATTCATTCCACTTCTTAATTTTATATTATACTTACCCAATGATGCTCTAGCAGCTTGTTCTGAAGTCAACAAAAGAGTTACTATTTCATTTGATGGCTCCAAAAGAACAGACACCTCATTTTGGGCTGTCATCTTCGATGCGGATGGGTTAGGTTAGGATAGATAAACAAATTATAAAAATTGGCGCGCTTATGCAGTAGTGCTCACAGTGCCTCCCATATCAGTCATGAGCACTGCAAGCGAGATTCATGCCGTCATTTATGACATCACTGCTTCTCACAGTGCTGAAACTGATCGTTGTAAGCACTATTTGGACCGGTACTCAAGGTGCTGACATTGCTATAAGCGCAATTCGGAAACGCAACATAAGACTAACTTACGGTAATAGAAAATTATATTGGTAAACCGGCACGTAGTGTTAACTTATTACCTCGACCAACAGATGTCAACACTATATCTAAACGGAAATATTTAATTGTCTCATGGTGGCCCATGTCTCAAAGAGGCCCTCCTACCCTATATGGGCTTGTGTCCCTTAGCCCATGTTGGCGTAACTGACCAAAGAAGTTTTCTAAGGGATCTTGGTTTAAAATACGAAATTTTATATTTTTTCAATTCTTTGGACAAGAATGCCAAACCATTCAAAGTTACTACCCAATTTACCAATGTAGGTGATCTAACTAGTGTACCATCAGTGGGTTTTTTTGAAGTGCATGGTAGACAATTCTTTCCTTGCAGTCTGCCAATATTGTATGTCACCACTTTCTTGTGAGACCGCACACTTAAGGGTTTTCCAGATGTACTGTTATAACGTGTATGTCCATTGACACTGTCAAACAAATTATCAAAAAATTGTAAAATTTTAACAGTACACCTGGCTGAATTTTTCAAAACAAGAATTCCATCTTTAGACTTGATTCCTGAAAATAATGTGTAATGTTAACTAAATTGGAAATTATTCTGTATTGAAAAATCTACATAAATATATAAAAATGGTTATAGAATATTTACAAGAAATTACCTTTTCTATACATCAAATGCATTACTGACGCAAATTTGTGGCTGAACACCTGGAGAGCTACTGAAACTTTCATTTTTTTTCAGATGTTTTTCATAAACATGCCCCTTTTTAATTTTGTTCAAAGCTCCAAGTCTTCCAGCTTCACTATCAATTTCAAATGTAGCTACAACATCTTGCCAATCACCAAAAATCCTATTTTTATTGACCTTCCAACATAATTGTTTTCTTAAGAAGACAAGAGTCCAGAAATATCCAAAATAAACAAATAACTAATCATGCATTTTGTAATTTAAACATATGGCAAAATTAAATTTATGATCATTAAGTATCAGTATGGGCTCAACTTTCGTTTAGCTGAAATCAGTTATGGCAACGATTGTTGTGATTAGTAGTAAACAAAAACCCAAATCATATGGTGAGGAAATGCGTGGTTGCCAAGTTGACCCCACTTTCGTTTAGCTGAAATCGGTTATGGAAAAACTTTTGTCATGGCAACGATTATTGTGATTAGTAGTAAACAAAAACCCAAGTCATATGGTGAGGAAATGCGTGGTTGCCAAGTTGACCCCACTTTCGTTTAGCTGAAATCAGTTATGGAAAAACTGTTGTCATGGCAAAGATTGTTGTGATTTGTGGTAAACAAAAACCCAAATCATATGGTAAGGAAATGCGCGGTTGCCAAGTTGACCAGTATCGTTTAGCTGAAATCAGTTATTGTAAAAGCGCGAATTGCGAAACGTCGACCCGGCGTGCATTCATGTGGAATAAACTTTTTCGAGGAGGGGAAGGGAATGAACATGTATGTATATAGAGAGACATAAATATAAAATGATTTTTATCCCATATGTTTTCCAATAAGGGTAAGGGAAGACAGTAAGCTTATCGGTAAGCGGTATGTGTTGAATTATGATAAATTTTTTTTTGTTAGTAGCTTTTACTAGTAGAAATCCCATGAAGTCTTTCAATTCGAGGTGAAGAGATGTATTCCCTTCCCCTTCTCAAAAAAGTGTAATAATTTGTATTCCACATGAATGCGTGCCGGGTCGACGTTTCGCAATTCGCGCGCTTTTGCTAGTAGAAATCCCATGAAGTCAGTCAATTTGAGGTGAAGATACCCACATAGCAATTTGACATCCTAAGCATATGCGTGGAATATTTTCAAAAAGAACATGGATGTGCACGCATTTCCTCACCATATGATTTAGGTTTTTGCGTACCCGTTACCATGGTAATGGCTGCCATGGCAACAGTTTTTCCATAGCTGATTTCAGCTAAACCAAAGTTGACCCTCAGTCTGATAATGTTGTGGATAAATATAAAAAACCTTGCTGATCAATATTATGGTAAATAGTACTCACCCACTTTTCTGTAATATCTAGGGTATCAAAAAACATCTTTTTGCAATTCGCTTACGAAATGTCATCATTTTGACACTCATTTCAGTTGCAAAACGTGGTTCATTTTGTCACTCAGGAACAACAAATCCATTTATTTTTATTAAGAATACCTAGTTTTATTATGAAATCAATTAGACAACTACATATTATCATATTTTTATTGAGAAATCACTGTTATTTATTATAAATATTAAACGTACAGTTTTGAAACGTATTGCCACGAAATAGGGGGAGTGGGGGCGCATTGATACAGTTTTTTTCTACCCATGAAATTTATCACTTTCGATGAATTTAGCAAATACGTATTTTCGTTATAAATTAGCAATATGTATATAATTTGAAAAAAAACTTACCAATTTCTCCTAATGACAACACGGATGAACTATATTTTGTTTTTTTCCCGAGCAGCCATTTGCATCAAAGTGCCCCGTTTATGGGGTGCAATGATACAGTGCATGGGGCAGTTTGATACATTGAAGGGGTAAATAAGCTATTATAGGACTAAGCAGAAACCAAGACATTTATTTATATGAAAACAACAAAAATGTTAAAATATATCATTAGTTGTAAAACAGAAATTTTAAAACTTATTGTAAATTTTAAAAACTGAGATTGAAGTTGAAAGAAAACATGGAAGCAGTTCGAGCTATTCCTTGTTTGATGTTTGGATGGGGTAGTTTGGCAACAAAATCACAAAGTGGGACCGAAGCTTCATCTCTGTTGTCTGGAAAGACTAAAGTCCAAGAGGCAGGTTTCTTCCTCAAAAAAGAGATTTGGTAATCAGAAGTACTGTTGTCTCTAGAGATAACCTTACCAATATAGTGAAGAACCGACTTTTTCTTCTCAAATTTGACTATCAGAAAGTCTCCTTCTTTTATATTTTCAGGAATCAGTTGGGTTGTCTCAAATTAACTTTCATTACTCGATGGCTCTGAAACAAAATTGGAGCTTGAATCCATTATCTCGAACTCTTCAGTGGTACTTTCGGATTCTTCGTCAGATTCGGGCTTCTTACTTTTCGATCTGAGTTTGATGTCGACGAGCTTCTCATTTATTTCGTTTACAGCTATAAGGTTCCTTGTGGTCTTCAACTCCTTAGCACATTGTCATCTGATAACATTGCTGGCTCTTGCAAATCGATTTGTTACGTAGCAGGGGGCTCTTGATCGTTGTAAATGCTGCAGGGGGCGAAGTCATCATCAGAGAAAGTCAGTCTGTTTATAGGATAAATGCCTGATTTAGTAAAGCCGCTAATAATCTTTTTCACTGTGAAGGCTTCGAGATAAGCAAGTTTAGAGCATTGGTATAACATGAATTGACAGCGCTTGCCCTGGGTGATTTAAATGCCAATCATTAAATGATACTTTCAATTTAGCTTTAAATGATCCAAACACTCCCACATCCAACGGTTGCAACTTGTTGGAGGTATGTGGTGGAATGGACAAATAAACTATTCCATTCTCTCTCATCTACAACTTGAACTGAAACATGTGATTCATGATTGTCACACAGCAATAATACATAATCATAAGATCAAACGAACTTACCTAGTGATGTTCGATCTTGATTATATGAAGGCCTCGTTGAATTAAATAAAGACTAATGTAGTTCCTCCGCCCCTGGCAACCTATAAGACGAGCAACTACCTTGTTATCTTCAATTTTAGAGTGTTTTTTTT
>CAJUYI010009298.1:0-10148 GCA_910591695.1 Galerucella pusilla | reverse complement strand
AAAATGTACGCCATAGTGCTGGAACCGATGTTGGCATGATAAACTATTGTTCTGAATGGGTTTGCTGCTGTTTCAAATCGCGACACTTTTTTCCCCATGGGCTCATAGTCTATTATACTTCCATTGTAGCTCTTTAATATCACCAGGAATACTTCAATCTCTTATTCATCATTATGCGTGATAAACATTAAACACCAGCAAAAACTTTAAATAAAAGGAGTTAGCTGTATACAATATTGTCTGTTGGTGACTAAGGCGACACCTAACAATATCACTTCGCAGCAAGAGCTGTAATCGTTGAAATTGTCAAAAATTCATAAACTGGCAAATTTTTGTTTTATTGAATTATTAAATGTATCTATTTTATTGTCCAAACAGGACAGTTGTACAAAAAAACTTTTTGTTAAAAGTTTTATTGTATTGTATTATTCAAAGAGTAGACTGTTCACTAAGGACAAACATCTACTCCTTGGGCAGAGTGACAATGAATTACTGTTCAAAGTTAAACGTGGATGGGATATCTTCACGATATATCCATATAAAAACAACTTAACTTTATTATTTAATTGAATAGTGCAAATATTGAAGTATAAAGCAAAATGGGTAATTAGAATGTGTATTAGTTTGATGATCCCTTATTGATTTTATCTCGAACTTTGTATCAATTGGTTCAAGTTGAAAATGATTATTGAATATACTAAATGAAATACTTACATTATATTACTTATATGTTTCCACTTTTACAAATTATATTTCCTTTTCATTCACCTGCTTAGTACTTTATATGTCGAAATTAAATAGCTATTCCATCTACTTTAACTGTATTAACCTCACTTTCGATGTTTAAACAGACTGGATAAGTAACACAATCTTAGCTATACACTTTGAAGTCAACATCTCAACAGCTGATAACTACAGTAGCAATCAGAGATAATATACACATATGGTAGCAATACCGTGCTGTTTTTCAATTTTTTATCAAAATTATTAAAGGCCAGTAAATATATGATTTAATCTTTTTTAGTAGATTTCCGATCCAATTTTTTTTGTTATAAGGCTTAGGAACACTTGCAGAGGATAAAATCAAAATCGCAAACATCTAGGTACAACTTTTAGAGACAGAAAAGAAACGGTAGAAATGTCGATGCTCGGCGTTCTTTATCTCAAAAAGTATGGACATTAGAAGAAAAAGTTGTAAAGAATAAATTTATCTTTAAAAATGGATTGATGCATTTTATTTATTAATCCAAAATTCTAACAGTTATTGGCTAAGATAGAATAACCGGTTCATTGGATGGGTCATAAATCGTAAACGGTCTGAATGCTCTAAACTGATATATCGGCCAAAACGTGTTTTCAAGATGGCGCCTGAAGCTCCACCGGAATCTGTCAACATTTTGTGATTTTATGTTCAGTAAGTGATTCTAAACCTAAAAAAAATTGGATCGGAAATTTAGTGCGAATTTGACAGGCTGATCAATTTTAATTGTGCCAGCATGATATCCAAACATGTCGTATATGTGTTTTATATTCGGCTTTTCCAAAATTGATTAATTTAACCTATATCATAACTTCTACGGTTTCCAAAAATTGCAATGTTGGTACCATTTGAAATGATCAGCTTTTATATCTGATGATGTCATTATTGGTATGTTGTCCTATTTACTGAAAAATACCGATTGGCTTTAATAAAACAAAATGTATTGTATTATTACTTTCAAATGATACGATACCAAATCTGTGTTGGTTCTGGATTTTAATGTTGGCTTTAAGTAATTAGTGTGTTTACTCTTCTAGTGGGTTTATTTTTAGGAAATCTACACCATCTCAACATAGGAAGTGTGGCAATTAAGTAATTAAACTGTTGTGAGGCATGTGCAATTAATCGTTCTTCATCTATACACCGGTGCTTACGTCTCTTTTATCGTTCAAAACAATTCAGTACCTCATCTGCGGTCAACCTCAATAATAAATTCAGAATGTGTTCTGTTTAATGAACTTTCCACTCAAGATGGCAGGTAGAAATGAAAACTATGCCAGATCTGTTGAATGTAGAAAATTGTTCACAGGAATCTATGTCACGGCTTCAAAGAGCAGCTAACGAAATCCACCACTTATTCCACGGCTTATACCAACTTTTATAGAATTCCTTATTTACCTACTGTAAGAGCCACAAGCTCTCAGTTTCATAATGCCCATTCGCGCTTTTTGTGTTTTCAGCGTTATGCAGAGCGATGACTTAAGAAAGTTTCTGAATCATTCCATAATATCAGATTAGATGTTGATCTTTTAGGTTTTGAATAATTTTTTGGTGTCATTTTGGTATTTGAACTTTTGTGAAGTTTAATCCAAAATGTATCTTTCTACTTTATTAATTTTTAATTGACCTCTGGTTTGCGCTATTCTACAATATATAACATTATCTTTTAAAGACTTACTTCAACATTCCATGAGTGATTTCATTTCGCAAGAGGAATTTCTAGTTAATTCGCTGGTACACTTTTATATTTTTCCAATATCGGCATGCTACTAGTATTTCCTATCACCAACACTTGAAAGCAAGCTAAAGCTCAAAGAATGACGAATTTGCTGGTTGCTATTAAGATGAAGAGCTCCGTTATTTAATTGCCACACCATATAGATCATGTGACGCACAATGTGTAAACTATTGAATTAAAAGTTTTTGTCTTCACTATCAACTTTTCAAAGTCAAATAATTATTGAATTATAGGCATAAATGTAACAACTTTCAGATGGTATAAAAAAATACGATGGAATAAAGCAAACGATGTAAAGTTGTGGTCACACTATTGATTTGAATTGAATAAAAAGTTAACAAACTGCTCTACTCCAAAACATCCTTATGTGTAAACAGATTCGACTTTGATGACATCTTTTGACAGTTGGCACGTTTGGTAGCGGTAATTGGTTTTCGATTCAAAATATCGATTGCTACTAAAAAATACAACTACAGCGACATGGATATGCCCGCCCAAGGCTTGTTTGCTTCTGTTGAGTGTACATATTGTTCGAAAACAGGCCTGTAATACCTAGGTAGATATTTTTTTCATTTAACACAATACCAAATAAGTTAGTTCTTTCCTTACACTGTAGGACACATGTATGTATGTATTTTGGAGTGACATTCACTGAGACTCAAAAGATCTATTGTGTCCCTGTATTTCTTAGTTTCTAGGGAGAGTCTCAGAGACTAGTAGCTCCTTTAGTCCTATTTCCCGGTGGAATTTTAGCAGGCTTCAACTTAGGTAAATGTCCCTCTTCTATTCAGTAATCTCCTAGGTGCTGTGCCCTAGGATTCTGAATTGCTTGAACTTTCTCAGGTGCCCATTCTGGCGACAATGTCCCGTTAGAATTTCTGTTAAAACAGTTTCTTTCCAAGTCTGGTAATGGTATTTGGATCCCATTCCTTCTTGTTGCTTAACTCAGTAACGAATTTCTTTGAAAAGTTATACTTTTTCGTCATACCATCTTGTGGCTTGTCCCAGGTTTTCTGATTTCTAAGTGATGAGCTGTAGGACATATCTACAACATTGTTAATTTCACATCTGGTTCACTATTCCGTTCATATGTGGAAGCCAGCTACAACGAGGTAAAAGAAAAAGGAGGGAAGTTAAGCGTGGTAGTGATTTAACCAACTTTCCACGGAAGTCGCCATATTGAGAAGCCACATTAGTGATAAAATCTTGTGTCAAAATAGATAACCTTAATATACGAAAATGTGACAAATTGAAAAACCACATTAAAAAATAGTGATTTTCAGTATTAGGAAGGTTATTTATGAGTATTAGTATAAATTCAAGTTGATTTTGTGTTGTACAATAGTGTAATGACATTTTTGAATGTACCAAAATCTGATATCAATTCTCTAACAAGAAAAAGTACCACCTTAAAAAGATGCATGAGAGTTTTTTTTCCCCTAATTGAATAATTTAATGTACGTCTCTGGTCTGTTCACGGAAGTCGGCCATATTCAGAAGCCACTTTGGTCGATGATTCTTTATACTGTTATGTTCTCTCCTCTCTTTTTTATTGAATCAGGATCATTGGTTGTCAAGAAGGACAAGGAAAATGATAGAAGAAGCTAAACAGAAGAGAAAGGGAAAATAACCATTCCATTCGCCGTCCCCCTCCTGTATAGCTTGCCAAGCGTAGTCCTAAACTGAATCAGGATCATTGGTAAATTTATCGAGAAGGGCAAGGAAAATGATTGAAAAAACTAAACAGAAAATTCAAGAAAAGTAACCATTTCCCGTCTGTATAGCTTCTTCAATCATTTTCCTTGCTATTCTCGATAAATTAACCAATGATCCTGATTCATTTTTGGAACTCCATCAAGGTGAGTTTCATTTTTTTCTTGTGTGTCACCCTATCGTACGAATGGCCTAAGCATTAGCCAGCCAGTTTATTTTTCGGTAAGTACATTTTTTCATATAAAGGTGACGATACCAAGAGTAACGCATCCCTAGCTAGGGAACTGTGCAAATAAGCCTTGGCAAATCATTTTTATTTATGAGCACGTTAAATTATACCTACATTCAATAGATACCTACCTAGGTAAGCAGTAGGCATAGGTTGGTGCAAATGGGCATAATTACCGACGTGTCAAGTTGCTTAAAACTAGTTTTCAAACAGTCGCATTGTGGTACCATCACTAGTTGCTTTTAGTGAAAACCCTTTAAAATGTATTCATCACATCAGTTACATTTATTTATTGCTAACAATTCTTCGAATGACTAAAATTGTATAAATTATCATTATTAAACTAGTATTTTCGATTCAAAAGTGACATTGTAAAAACTGATAAATGAACACAGGAATAATTTCTTACGTAAAAAACAGAACCTTTTCCTAATACTTCCAGTATATTATATTATGTTCACTTAACCGGTATAGTTATTTACGTAACTAGTTATGAAAAGTGCGATATTGTTCAACAAGCGTAATATTTGCCAAAACGAGCGCTAGCGAGATCTGCAAATTACGCGAGTTGAACAATGTTGCTCTCTTCATAACGTGTTAACGTACAACGTTTTATCTAATTCCGCGCTTTTATAATATTTAATAAAATCTTCAATTACAATGGTAATATTAAAGTGGATTCAAATGGTGTTAAAAGTATTGTTACTTTGAAGTATTCACCCAGAAAATTAACTTACTTTAAATAACTGTGTCCTTAATAATGTTTTTTTTCAATGTTTATAAATCTTAAAATACCTACTATTGAATTAAAATTATGGGGTAATTGTCAGTTTTGACAGTACCTACCTAATTAATGAATTATTCTTTGAAACTCATGTAGTATCTCTATGTTGAAACTGAAACAGTTACGTAAAGTTTTTACATAAGTTCTTTTCATAACTGATATATGAAGGTTATGAAAAATGTGACGTTACCTAACGTCTTGGAGTGACTTAAAGTGTCACATTTGATAGCGGAATTAGATAAACATATAATTCTCACCTTAATAAAAAGGATGGGGCATATATTGTTTTATTTATGCCTGATTACATTAAGCATTGTTAAAAAACCAATTAAATAGTCTGATTTTTCAAATTGAAATGAATGAAGGTGCTTATAAATATTAATGAGGAATGTGAAAGTCAGTAATTGAAAATCAATTAGAAATCCTCTTTAGATTTTATATTGGCTGTATCTTGATACCATTTTTTAAACGTAACAGTTCTAAAATAGGTTTATTAATGTATAGATTTAACTCTTCATATTATTTCAAATAAATGTGTATGAACCAATTAAACGTTGTTTTTTTAAATCTATTGCCAATCAAAGCTGTAACGGGGTTGGGGATATCATATTTACAAATAAAACTCTCTTACCTATTTCCTTTTTTACTTTCAAGTGCCCTGAATCTATATATGGGAAATATATAAAATTTCAATTCAATTTTTTTCTTCTCTCTTTCTCTCTTAGTAATGTATATTTTCAAAAAATTTCACAATACAAAAAGAGTTAATAATCAACAGAATGTCGTAAGACGGAGCTGTACACAATAATTATATTTAAAACAAATCAGTTTTGTTAGTAACTGAATATAATCTACGTAATCACAAAACACAATTTTTTACAACATGCCGAATCCCTTCGAATAATTTATTGCTTTTACCAGCCTATCCTTCAGTTTTGTTTTAGATGAATATTCTGGCAATAGAAGAACGTTAAAACACGTATGAGATGTAGGTAGTCGATCGGAATCTGGTCCGTTTTTGGCTATGACGAGCTTCAGCCTCGAAAGTCCACCTATTGGTACACGATCTGAGCCGGTTGTGAACTGTAAAAGTTTCCTCTTGTCTTCCAGGGACAAAGCATGCACCACTGACCAGAAATCTTTTATAATCTGACTTTCGTTCGTATAACCACCATCGTATTCTGTTGAATGCTCCAACGCATCAAAATCAAAGTTCTGAAACAATAATTTATATATTGTGTGATTCAGTTTTTTTATAAAATAGTGTAAGTGTGAAATAAACTTAAGACATGGCGAATAGTACGTTTTTCGGAACTGCGCGTGCGTCCTTGCGACAACTTTCGAAGGTATACCATGGCCAATATTAGCTTGTGTACTCCAGTGATTTAACGTGTATCCTTGTTTATTCGGTTAATTCTGATTTAGTTTTTGTGTCTATAATATTCTTAATATGACGAAAGAATATCGCAAATAACTAACATCAGCAGAACACAAATTTTAAGAACGTAAATGATACGAATAGGCCAAGCAATAGGTAAACTTAGAGTTATTATCAAGAGCTCACATTTGCTGGGGAGATTTTTTTGGACATTTACCACAAGATTTTGAGTGAGTGGCGAAAATAAAAAAAATAACTACCCAAAAAGCACCATACTGTGGACTGTATATAATTAGGTCAAAATTTAAATGTTCACTACTTTTATGTATTAATCGTAAATTAAAGGTTGTAAAGCAAATCGGTGGAAAGTTTATTTTCTGTATCGAGCTATAAATATTTGCTCTCTACAGAAAAGAAACTCTTGTCATCTGTGTATATACTCTACTAATACTTACTTGGCTACCACAAATCAACAGCTCAATTTCTTCTGGACGGAAAAGCAGCTCAAGAGGTGATTCGTCTATCACCATCTGAAATCCTTTATAAAAAGCCGAAAATTGTTTTTCGACTGCTTTATTTAACAGGAAATTCGCATATAATTCCACAAATTCCTGAAAACAACATTTATTTTCGATATATTAGTTTAACTTTTTCAAGATTATCATCGAATTCAAACTATTCTATAAAATACATTAATTCTATGTAATATTTAATTAAAAACTCACATATTTATTTTCTTGCGTAACACTTATTTTGTCCCCGTTTTCTTTTAGATCATAACTAATAGTAGTGCCAAACACATCTTGGTAACCTATTCTAAATGTTAACATAAACACATCTTCAATGTTTGGTTCGTGACAATCCAAAAGTTCTGTTAAACTGTTATACACTACCTGCAAATAACATTCCGGTGAGTCATAGAAACATAAGGTGGCGGTTAGAGTCGTTACTCGATTTTAGATTTTCACATGTTTGTTTCTTTGTTAGGTTTCGATTAGACATGGAACATTAAAAATTATCGATCATATTTATTTTGATACCAGAAAAACGAAATTATATTCTAAAAATTGATTTAAATTAAAACAAAGTACCCAGTTAAGTCTATGCAAGTTTTTTTCTATCAAGTCATGTATTCCATCCATGACAAAAAATGTCTAATAGGTTTCATGCTAAATGGTATTGGTTTATCTACTGCAATAAACTATTTAATCCTACTGTTTAGAAAATCATAAAGTAAAAATTTAAACCAAAACTAACACGATAAGAGATACTTGATTGTTCGATTTCACCATCCAGTTCCTAAAGTTAGGTAATACCTAAATAAGATTTTGGAATGACAAAATAGAATTTACGTTTCACCATGCGCTAAGAAACACCTATACATGATAGAAAATAGCCAATATTGTCACTCTCAAGTAATCTAATTTAGGTATTACCCAACTTTAGGAAATGGTTGGTGAAATTGAGCAAATGTCTCAATTCAAATACTCTTTGATGGAGTAGAAACAGTGACACAATAATGAGTGCTTTATTCTAGCTTTGAAACGGTTTATAGCTCAAACCAGTAATTTCTGCTTATTCTAGCCTTGAAACGGTTTATAGCTCAAACCAGTAATTTCTGCTGGTTGAGTGAATTTCGAGCTAATAGAATCAGTCGATAAAATTGAGGCCTCGGTTGTGCACCTTAAGAGATTAAAAGTATTGAGAACAAATGATTTCACCATTGACTATTAACCATGGAAAAAAATCATATTTTTCCTCGTTTGCGAAAAAATATTTACGAGTCTTGTTCAATTGAAACCCATCTTTGGTCCAGGAAAAATTTATTGACAAGTACAGTTACAAATAACTACCACTACAATTGAGGCACATATCCCACTGTTTCACCAAGCGCTGTATACCCCGCTTATAGAATTCTTGTGGCTGCTGCTGGAAGAATTCTTTCACAGCGTTTTGTACTTCTGCGTCCGACTGAAAACGGTTACCTTTTAACGCCTTTTTTAGTGGCCCAAAGATGTGACAATCGCAAGGCGATAAATCGGTACTATAGGGTGGATGCTCTAATATCCTCCATTTCTTCCGTTGCAGATTTTCTTTCACTACGTTGGCAACATGAGGCCGAGCATTATCACATTTGGACGGATTGTTAACAACAAACGCCATTTCAAAGTCACAATACTTAAAATCGCTGTCAAATATAAACGAAATAAACAGATCAGTGTGACGTTTGCATACTCTACTAATGTTGGAAAATGTCAGTTGAATGATTACAATTGTTTCCAAGGCTAACCTGACCAAAGATGGGTTTCAATTGAACAAGCTGTGTATTTTTAATCGGTAGGTCTTAATTATATTTACCGGACTCAAATCCTGCAAGTCTTCGAAACTTCCTCGTTTCCCCATCAATTTCCTATAGAGAACCATAGGAAAATTAACAGCCAAAATAACGTTATTATATATAGCCAATCCCAACACTATACCTATTAAAGTGAACTGAGCATCACTCTCAAAGCTGGTAGGGTTGAACCAAACCTGTAAAAATAAATCAAAGAAATTCTCAAATGTGGTTAGAATAGAAAAATATTGTGGTTTGACTTGGTGTTTTATTTCAATCGAATACCAAATAAACCACTCCTGAAAACGGCTTTTAATAATCATTTTTGCTTATATCCTGATCCAAAGAATAGATTATTTATTTTTATATAACTTTTTATACTCACCGTTCGTGATTCTGGATATATTTGAAACATGGCATAGTCAGGATTAAAAATTTCTTCTATCACCAATTGAAAAAATTCTTTCGATACTCCTCCTTCGTCTATACCTTGTTCCCCTTCAAATTCTACCACCAATTGTTTTTTCAAGTCGCTAGGGTTATCCATAGAAATCATTTCCAACTAAAACAACTATTTAATTTAGATACAGTTAAAAAAATTCCCATAGCTTCTTCATCTCAAGATAACTTGTTGATGTTGTAGCTTGTAATGTTGTTAATATATTAGAGTTGGTTAAATTTGGCCTTTTATTTGTACTATTACGAATAAACAATATTTGCTAGTATAGCATTCTTCATATTACTACAAAATAAAATAATGTGACATATAAACATACCTCTACAAGAGCATCGTCAATAATATGATCTCGTCTCACTTTCAATTTTAAAAATGGTTGGGATGGCAACCCTGTGAATGCTTGTAAAAAACTTATTCTCCTCTCTGAATACATTCGTATCCTATTATCGAAATAAAGTCCCATTGTTTTTGTTGCAGGCGTCAATATAAATGGATAGTGCATAAAACTAAATTTACCTAAAAACAGATTTAAAATATTAGTTTCTGTTTTAAAAATGTAATATTTGAATAGATACAGGGATGAAAATCAGAAATATTCGCTAAGGGAGTTATTGAAGTAGGAAATTGATGTTACAGACAAAATTAAATACAAGTAGATGTATCGAATAGAAATAAAATAAATACAATAATTAGAAACATAAGATGTCCGTTACATTATACGGGTTCGTTAATTAGGACGCTATCAAAATATACA
>CAJUYI010009297.1:0-10148 GCA_910591695.1 Galerucella pusilla | reverse complement strand
TAATTGATCTATTACATTTTGAATTTGCTTAAAACTAAATTATCAACCACTTTTAGGGGGAAAACTAAAAAAATTGCATTGTAAACAGTTCCTTAGTGACTTTTATGATACAGGTTAAACAAAACCTCGAACAAAACTAACATAGCTCTTTATGTATCTTTAATCGATAACATAAAAATGCACCTAAATCAATTATTTATCAATATAATTTAAATTTGACGTTTTGGGACTTTCCATAATATTATATACAGCAACCAAAATAATTATCACACTGTATAATAACCTGAGAATTGAATGATACTAGTTTTTCTTATCAAAACTGCAAACGTAATAAAAACTATCTGTGGTTTTTAAAAAAAATTTTAGAATACTTAGGTATAATTAATAATTATGATTAATATTATTATTATTAATAAAGTTTTTCTACCTTATGAATTTTTTTTCTACCTTATGAATTTGTTTTCATTTCGTTAGCCTACCTATATTAACCAAACTATATGTACATGCTTTAATGTTAAAAAATAGTTATGACTCAAAAATTAAACTTGTTTCCGAATTACTTTTGTTAAAGTAAGCCACACATCTCTGTTATATTATAATATTATAATGAAATTCTCTTGTCAACTGGAATTCTGAAATGACATGTAATTTTGAAAAATGAATATATTATATAGGTATATGAAATTAATTAGCTTCATTACTATAATCTTATATGGACATGCTTTGACTCTCTACAATGTATTTTTTTAATTCTCAAATGATTTAACTCAGATATAAGTATGGCTTCGATAGTGCTAAAATTATAGCAATTAACACCTGAAAGTTTATAATTATTGTACAAAACTAGTCTTCAAAATGTGCTAAATAACACACCCGATTGTAAAAACCATCTGTGAAAACAGTGATAAAATCTAGGAATTTGAATGCCTAATGTATTTTTAATAAAACTAGTGTTTTACTAAGGAAAGTGTATATATTAGAAAAGCATTTGCTTATCAAAATAAACAGTATTGAAAAATATAAACAAAATTAGAAGTATTTATCTGTTACTGAACAGTAATAGCTTTCACACCTGAACTGTTAAAAAGCAGAAAGCAGGCTTATGGAAAATGAACCAGTATGAGCATGTGGTAGAAAGTTTTGAGGAGTATAATTTATTTAGATAACTTTCTGTTTAATAAAAACTTGAAAATAAAGGTTACTTACAAACTTATTTTGAATAAAGCTACCTACATTTGATAGAGAAAGTATACAAAAATATTACTTTAATTTACGCTTATAATATTAAAGTGCATAACTATTATTAACTTTTTGCACCTCTGTATTATAAAAAAAACCTTGTGAAAGCATATCAAAACCATTAACCAAACAAATTTCTGTAACACAACAATTATCAATTCTATAAGAGCACAAGAATTCCTTTACATATATACAGTAAATACTAATGCTATAATATAGACTTGTGAATTGTTAAATCAAGCTCAAATAATTTGTAGGTAAATAACCAAATATATTGTTATGGATACCACTTACCTCTCGGAGTAAACAGGTAGCAATGTGTTGATTAACTTTTTCAAGGATATAGTTTCCTTCAAAACTATTTTATATAGATTAATAGAAAATCAGCACATGATTCACTGCAAACAGGGTCACATATTTCATGAAATTTCAATACCGTTTAATTAAAAATATTTAAAACAAATAAAATCATAACAAAATCGCACCTGACATGTCTACGAAGACAGGAGAAACTACACAACCAAACCATTACATACTTGGTGGTAACTAAAGCGATGTTGCCAGCGGTTCCATATCCACACAAGCTGAAATTATAAGTAAATTAACAGATGTTGAAAAGCTGGTACTTTCATGTGAAATCAGCGAAATGAATTGTTATTACTTTAATATTGAGTTAGATACTCGGTTAGATACCTACAAATCAAACGTTATTAGTTTCAATTTCTAGTGATTGTTATCACTTGTATTTACTAGGTTAGGTTAGGAATATAAAAGATAAACACAATAACAAATTCCTCAATAATGATTTTATATTGAGTGGAGATTTTAATAATTCCTCCGAAAGTCTCTAAAGTTTTGCACTAAGCCTATACCTCTTTTGATACTATTGAAGTATATCAAGCTATAAAAAAATAAAGTATTGCACTGAATGAATCTTAAAAATATCCTATCAAGAAAGCAACAATAAACCATCAATATACCAATAATGCCAAGCCTCTGTGTTTGATCAGGTTTGATTGCTTTTTGATTTTGATTTCCAATATTTTATTAGCTACAATTTGATACATTGGTGACAAACGTTTAAAAGTGACAACAGCGCGACATGATGCGAAATATCAAATAACCACACACCTCCAAATAACAGAGATAACGTAGTATTTCAAAGAGGACAGAACAAAAATGTGTTTGCTTATACATCCTGTGCGCAGGTTGAAATTTCAGCACTCCACCTGTAACTGGCACGGATATGTCTATTCAACCGACATTGAGTGAATTGAAAAAATTAAAATAGACACCTCACTAAAAGATTCAATATAGTTGAAATCTACTCTTGATAAAGTAAACATAGGTATATACTTCATTCCAAGATTTGACTAATGCCAACGTGATTGATTTAAGACCAAAACCCACAACAGGTAGTCGTTAATCTCACTAATCTGTACTCGTTTCTTAGAAAAGTCTAAGGCCCATCCCCAATCAATTTAGTGACGAAGTGGCACTTCGGCACGCGTGCTGGGACAATGACGTTTAAACGTAAGTATCCTCAATTCAATTTCGTGCTGACATGCGCGCCGACTTGGAAGTGCAAGCTTGCAAGCTGTAAGCTTTTTCGGTGCGTGCCAAATTGTGTCATGCGCATTTAATCATGGAGGAAATAATTTAGGTACCCTAACCCTATTTTATTCTATTATCTTTGTAAACAAACATACATTATTTTCTAATATCGTAATTATATTAATTTGTTGTCTTTGATGAGTAGTAACTACTTTTATTTACAAGAATAATCACGTACAGGTTGAACTTTTTAATTACCTCGTTACCTTAAAATAACAATGAAAATGCGCATGTGCGATAACATTCAGGCAGACTGAATTGACAGGATTGAGGATGGGTATCCGTTTTGCAGCACGCGTGCTGAAGTGCCACTTCGCTAGCAGATTGATTGAGGATGTAGCTACTAGTATGGTAAATTACACTATTTAATTAAAAATATTTTTCACGATAAATGGTTGACCCACCTTATGTTTAAATATTTTAATCAGATTCTGTGAATATGAAGAGCTTTCATTATTTGTTTACCTTTGTCTAACGAAATATTGTAAAAGGCTCTTCACATAAGTTTTATCGCGAAGGTGCAATAACTAGAACTGATAAAATCAAATGTTTGGAATGTCTTAAATGCTTGCTAAAAGACAAGTATAAAACAACGGCTGGCCGTATACTAGCCACATTCTCATAGACATTAAAGGGTTTCTAAGAATACATTGCTATGAGTAATCACTGGAACGGGGGGAAGTGGGTGAGTTTTTAAATTCTGGTTCTCACGGCTCTATACAAATAACAATAATTTGTTAGAAATTCCATACGCAGACTATGAATATATTAATTAAAAATGCTTTACAAGTAGACGTAATTAATCTTGATATTCGTTTAACGGATATTCATGAAAATGTATAGCTATAAAGAATGTACGATTTGAATATGAAACTATTAATTAACATTGTGAAGTAAATAACTAACGGTTTAATTTGCCTGTTTAAAAAAATATTGAATAGAATACATCAATGATGCACAACTTTGAGTATATTTGGTTGCCTATACCAAAATCGTTTTCTAATACCTACCTAGAAAATCATTCCGACATTTTCATACTTACCGATGATACTTACTAAGTATTTCTAATCGTTGTTGTGACATGTTGATTCTTGAAAGTTTGTAAATTGTTCTTTGTCACTTGTAGGTAGGGTGTATGTATTTGGGGTGAACAATAATAAAATTACAAATCTTAAATCAAATGCTAATTTTATTTAGTAACACCTGTATGGTTTAGATACGAAATATTATATAATCACTACTTATTTGAAAGATATGGATTTACATTCTATAATTCGACTTATTTTAAACATTTTCCATTAATCAGTTGATGAAAGTAACTAAAACACAATTCATCATGAAGAAGTTTATATGGATCATGTGCTGGGTGCGAATCTGAGTAAATTGAGGTTATGTTTCGGTATATTTTTTTGAGATAGAGAAAATCGAAGTTTCTGGTCATTAGCCCATGCTTCGATATTATTATTTATTATCTCTTATCTCAATTATTATAGGTAGGCACCACAGTGTCACTGTAATTCAATTGCATTTAAAAATAAGTAGCTTCTTCTAATATTAATTGAAAGTGGCATGATTAGGCAACACATACATACACATATATACCAATAATAATAATTAATTAACAATTACATTCATCATTCTATTGTTAATATTATTCGTATAATACTGCAGGCGCCCTCTTTTAATCAAAATGGTAACCATCTGGCTTCCAATTATTATTTTCACAGTTATCACAATAGATGGAGCTGCTTGACAATTTGAAGAAGAAAGTTGATATTCATTTTTTTATAGTTAGTATTATTGGATAATACTGCAGTATTTACCAGTTTAATAGACATACATCATCAAGTTGAATTTGTAAAAGATATAATTGAGTTAATCTCTAATTTCTAAAATAAGTTTCAAGTTTATACTTAAATATAACATGGTGGTAACGCGCAACTAGCAGTGGCACTTCGTGCTGGCACTGCCTCGTCATTAAGAAAGCCATCTGTTGACGGTTGTTGTTTACGTCTGTTTAATTCAACGTTGGCTTCTTGAATAGCTTCCCAAAGTTTAGCTTCCGACATAATTTGTCGAGAGAGATCTTCGACAGCGGGCTCGGCGCTCAACTCTAGTAGACTATTGATCGATTCGTCCATTTCTTCGCCGTGAGATGTCAGCGCTGGTAAATTTGAACGTTTACGTCCACAACCTGTAACAGCAATTTAAGGTTTTATGCATTGACAAGTAAACGACAGTGATAGATGTCAAAATAATGTCAACATGTATGAACAAGCTGAAACAGAACAACAAACAGAGATTATGAAAAACTTCACATTCAAATTAGTGACGTATCTGCATTATAAGTTGCATAATATCAGTAAACTTTAATAAATATTGTATGTAAAATTATACTAACCTGTAAATGCGTTGCAGAACGGTCTTTTATTAGGTTCTATAAACACCCGTTCCCTAGTTAGATAAGGATAATCACCCTGAAATAATTAAAAACAAGGTTAATAATAAATTCGAGCTATAGGGCATGTCCACGACAGTTGACAATACCCCTGTGGTAAAACAATAAACAATAGACACGATTAAAAATTATCAAACAACAAAAAACTATTAACCCATATTATATATTATTAAATATGCCAGCTCAACAATTAAAATAACTTTAAGAAAACATTTAAGCAAAACCAACTGAACGAAAACACGATCTATCATTATAAATCAGGCTTTGTTTATTGTTTTACCACAGGGTTCTTGTCAAAATAGTTTGTTACGTCACGTGGACATGCCCTATAGGTAGTTTTTGAAACATTGTCTGTCAGGGCATATAGCCCGAGAAGTAGATGTCGCTAAAAAAACCGATCGTATAAAAAATAGCGTAGCATAAACGGGCCGGATGTTTCCTTAAACGCTAGAAACATTTATTTTGAAGTAATGAGACGAGGTGGTGCAGTAGTACACTAATATTTATAACAAGAAGGAACTAAAATAAAAGATCTTAACATTTAGCTAGTTTTCCCATGCAATTTCGACATGAAGCGGAAATTTAATGGGAACATTTTATTTTATTGACGCTGTATTAGTTTATAGGCTTTATATCCCGAGTGAAATGAATTTCCGCGGCTTCTATAAATCACTAACCACTTTATTTAGTAAATGGAAAAACGTAAAAATAAATGTGCAATACTAGCAGTCAAAGACTGTTCTTCTATTGTTTTTGAATAAGTAATGAATTTCGAAAGGAAGGGGAAGAAAATATACTGGCCATTCTATGTATTGTTAGTGGTAAGTACTTACCTTTTTAGGAAGAAATATCGATTCTGTCTCTGAGAATAAAATACTAGCCAGAAGATGACAGAATACAACAAGAAATCTTGGAGAAAATATTGTCATTATTTCTGGAAAAAAAATGTAGATTTTAAAATTCTTGCGCAGCCAAAATTCAATATTCAAAGTTCACAGTTCAGCTCTTGCGGTTTTTGTTACCTCTACTGTGGGGGCCCCTCTTTTGTGGAGGTCCCAGGGCAGTAGCTCCTCCTGAATTAAGATTTAAATTAAAACCATTGAAACTAAGGACAACGTCCAACTAAAATTCGTTTCTTCAATAATGAATTCCACAATGCGCAGGCGTGAAGCCATGGCCACAGATTACCTACTTGTGATTTGTGTGAGTTTTATTCTTACATAATCTTAATGCTCATATTACATTCGTAAACAAGTTAAGCAAGTGTACAATTAATATTTATCTTTAATTATCTGACAGGTCGATTACTATTTGAAGTTTTGACAGATGATTGGAAGGGGTGCGCATGTCCGGTTGCGGTTTATTAATATCTTAATTTTTGTTGCATGAACAGCTGACTATTGCTAGTTTAAGTTTGAATCTTAATCTTGAATTATTTTAAGTTAATATTGCATGAATCCACCTTGAATTTAAATAATACGAAGTACCTACAATAGCTATTTGTGTATCAAGAGCAGAAAGTAGTACTTTGGCAGTCGAGCGAGACAGAAAGTTGCCGCGCGACGCGTCATCGGAGCGCGGCAATCTGTCGAGACTATCAACGGACTTTCTGCTCGAAATAGACACAATATTTTTTCTACGATCGCACCAAAATAAAATTAATTTGTACTTAGCAGTTTCCAGATTGCAGTTTCGTGTACCTATCTACGTAGGCAACACTTATTACATTAATGTCAGATATTTTTTAGATTTTCCTATTTCTCATTAAATTTTTACGGAAAATACTGTTGTATGCTTTAACATATAAGAAAATCTACTAAAATATTTTATTCTACAGTTTATATTAAAATAACTACTAGCACTCCTTTATCTATAAATAAAATAAGGCGTGCGCCAAAGTTACTTTCTGTTTAAGAGCACCAATAATGTCAAATTATGACAGCTCGCGGAAAACATCAACTTTGCTGTTAGATTTGAGTGTTCAAAAGCCTACTTTGGGTAGTGATCGTAGGAAAAACTTATTTATGTTTAAACTTGTATTGTTAAATGTGTCCACAATATGTTGTAGTATTTTAATAAATCCACAATTTTAAAAGCGTTATAAAGCCTTCAACAAAATTATGAGTTTTTTTTTAAATTTTTCACTACATTTGACAGGATTTTTTATTGATTAAGCTGGTACATACACCACTCCCGAAAAAAACGCTTACTCATTTCTGCCAGGTCCGTATAGGCACTATAAACAAAATGCCTAACGGAAGCACCTAAAAATAAAGGCAAAATAATAACAATAATAAATACGGGCTCAGATTATTTATTTCTTTTTTTTGTTTCATAAATACTAAAAATGTTGGACATGACGAAAATAAAATACTGTCAAAGTTTGATATCTCCAAGAGCTCATCCATATCTCAAATGTGGTGTTATGAAATCCAAACCAATGGTTCAATAAAACTCAAAGTCCAAACCACAATAAATTTTATTACAGTCCCACAAAGGACACTTATGATGCTACTAATTTCGGTACATTATTATATATTAAGTGTACCATTTCTTTCTATTGTAGCCTGATGATGGTAATAATGTACCGGTTTGGACTTTCAGTTTTATTGAACCAATGGTTTGAAGTTTGATATATTTATATTAATATTAATATATTTTCCATTTAAATAACATGGAAACAAAATTGCCTTATTATGCTTTGGAATTTTATAGCTCACAGAGGAAAAAATACTGCGTAATACTTGAGATATATTATTATAGCAAATTTGACGCTCTATAAAAAAGGGCTTCTATAATTTTTTGATATTTTCACTCTTTTCAAAGTTATTCAAAGCCAAAGTTGAATTAGTAAAAAATTTTGACATTTTTTAAAATTTTCCACTTTTCAATTAAGTGTATGAAAAAATTTCATGAAACATTTTTTGTAGAGCGTTTTATTGGCTATAATTTACCTCCAGAACAATTTTTTATATCTCTCATGGGTCGTAAGTTATTCGTATTAAATTGAAAATTTAATCATAATTTTATTGTTTATAGTAACATTATTGGAATAAATATATTTTAAATATGAAAATAATTTTTTTGTTATATTTGTAGAGTTGCAAAGTGCAAAACTGCATTTACAGCATATAGTGGTCCAGCTAGAATGTACTATATACTAGATTATTTTTTGACGTTTCGTAAAACCAATGAAATGCTTCTTTATTTGTCACAAGGGTAAGTTTCAACCAATTATGTCATTATTATAGTGGGAATTAATATCTTGTGATTATTCTCGGGAATAATCACTGTGGCTTTTATTTGCCTAGCAAGTGTCAGATAGTTAAGTCAAAATAATTACCTAATTGTGTCAACGCGATATATTAAATGGGTGAAAATTATCGGTTTAGTACTTTTTCTGATGCAGAAATAACAAAAAAGATTCCAGAAACTACTTCGAAATATACTCTAATAAGTAATCAGTCTATACGGAGAAAACTTAAGACCTTCACCAAAGAAAGAAATTATTATATTCTGGATCAATCTACTACAACAGCTACTCTGGCATTGATTTTGAAAGATTGGGCTTATAACATGAAAAGAAAAGAATTAAATTTTTCAATAATTTTATTGATGCGTAAGAATTTGTGAATCAAAAAATAATCTAGTCAAATATAACTCACGAGTTCCATAAATTAGAGAATAATTAGACAGATTTTGTTCAAACTTGTTGCCATTTGGAAATAGCCTAGCAACAAGTTTTCAAAAAATCTGTCAAATTATTTTCAATTTATTCTCACTCTCTTGTTATATTATTACCTACTGATAATTTTTGATTATTTTTTTTAATAATGCGAAAAATAAATTAGTCCCTGTTCGGGATACGACCACCCAGTGACACACGACAATGAAACCCTCTCTATACCCGCCGTTTCTGGAATGTGAAGCTAGCGATCCCGAAGGAAGGGGAACCACTTAGTTCGCTATCTACAGTGACATTGCCCCGAGCCCTCCTACAGTGTTCTAATCGTTTTATAAGCTTTGATTGTGTTTGGGTTTACTCTTGTTTTAAATGGGAGGGGTTGAATTCTACAATATGCAATACTTGAAATCATTCCACTGAAGAAGCATTATCTTTAGCGGAATTAAATTCTTTGTTATACTAATATTAACGGAATGAAGAATAATAAATTATATAAAAAAAAGATAATTAAGGGATACTATATTTGACGTTAAGTTTTTTAAAGTAGATATTAGGTGTAACGTTTTACATTTAAATGCCGCAACACGCTTTACGTTAATAAGGTATTGATGAAAGTGAGCATGCAAAAAATAGCTTGCAATCATTCTAATTAAGGAATAAAAAATTGAAAAGCACCCTGGTCCGACAAAATTACATTGGAAATGATAAAAAACATAGGCCACAAAGAATAATTTGTAGAAGAAATTTGAATAAATTTTTTTCAAATTTTGAAACTGATCTGCGAAAGCCTTTTGTTTCTATCTTATTTTGTTTGGTATTTAACTACTACTACTACTAAATGTGCAGGCGAGCCTTGTCCTGGATAACTCAAGCCAAGGTTCCGGCACTGAGGCCACTGGCGGGCCCATTGTGCCATTCCTGCTACCTAGACATCCATGAAGCCGAGCCCTCCAATAAAGGCCACAACCTTTTTCAATGGATATTTGCTTGTGTCTTCAGGGGCCATAATAGGAACTCCGAAGATTCTCCTGCGTAGTACAGCCCAGTGTGGACACTCTAAGAGAACATGGACTGACGTTTCGTAAGTCATGCCGCAACCCCTACGTAGGGAACTTTCCTCTACTCCTAAGTTGTGGAGGTGTTTCCTCATAC
>CAJUYI010009296.1:0-10149 GCA_910591695.1 Galerucella pusilla | reverse complement strand
AAATATTATTAACTTATTTATCTGATTTTTATTATAACAATAAAAGGGATCATAATAGTGTTGCATTTATTTTTGATAACCATATTTAGTGTCCAAGATAAAAGATAAATAAAATGGAATATTTAAAAAATATGAGACTAATTTTAGTTTTAACGTATTCCTGTACAATTGTTAATGTTAATAAAGAAGTAAACTAAAATTCTTTTATTTTAACCACTTCAAATTATACTATTTATTAAATTCTCTTTAAATAATACTTTTAAATGCAAATTTAAAAATTTTATTTTACAATAAATAAAATATATATTTACATTAAATACTGTTTACAACAAATGTCAAAAAAAAACAACTGAATACATATCTACAAATAAAGCTAGGATCGTTTTTTTGCATAAGGGTAACGCCACTTTTTGATTATTTAAAAAAATATCAAAATTACAAGTAATCCCAGCTTTGTCTACAACAATTAGGCAGTTTCAATTTAATATCGTCTATTTAGTCACATAACATCATTTTTTTTATTGTATTTTAAAATTAAATATTGTAGAAAACCACATATTAGTAAAAATGTTCATTTTTTATTTTTTAAGATGGTAATGGTAGCGTCTGAATGTTTCGTTTTTCTTTTACCAACTTTTTTGACAGATTTGGCTGGAACTTGACAAATAAACTTTTTCATCTCTGTAAGATCTGCAGCATTCCACCTACAAAAATATTTTTTACTGTTATACATTATACAGTGTGGAAACCACTTATGGAATAAAATATATATATATAAATAATATATATAATATATATATATAATATATAATAAAAATAAAATAAAATGGAATAAAATTCCTTATGTCATTATTTTAGAAAATTATAAAAAATGCCGAGACACGTCAACTTTTGGATTGAATTTTGCGTTATGGGAACATAAATTTAAATGTACAGGGTGATTCACGCAAGTATGCCATAGTCGGTGTTGTTTTTATAATGAAACACCCTGTATATTTGCATATTTTTGAACCGATGAACCAATGAACCGATTCCTACAAACTGAATAATGTATGGTCAATTATGAATTATACCGGGTGGAATTTTAAAATTAATAATTTATTACACTTGAAATATTGGTACTTTTTTAAATTAGCCAAATATGGATTTATCAAAAATCTAAACTAATTAATTATTAGACGTATTTGTATATTAAACAAAACCTGCCACGCCCATGAATTTTATCATAAATACCTAAAAATTGCCTAAAACCGCCAGTAATTAGACAAAATCGGTAAATAATGTGGATTGTTTTAAATCGGTAAATAATGTGGATTGTTTTCTATTCTGTCAGATGTTGATGTGTTGACAGTTTACACTAAAAAAGTAAAATCTTTGTCAAACACTACTATTTCATTGTAGACATAACAATGAAATATTTAACTGAGACTCACCGAATTGAGATTTTAATGATGATCGGGTACGCGGATAACTGCAGAAGTCAAGTTGAAGTGGCAAACTTATTTAATCACAGGTATCCCGAATTGCCTAATATTTCACAAAGTACTGTGTCTAAAATTCATGCACAATTCAGAGAAACCATTGAAAAGAAAACCACACTTCGTTGAAGATGATGTGAAAGTGGATATTTTGTTAAGTGTCGAAGGTAATCCAACTTCAAGTACACGTCAAATTGTCCGTGAAAATAATGTTAGTCATACAACTGTTCTAAGATGTCTTCATAAAGAAAAACTCCATCCCTACAAATTAACTTTTGTGCAGGAGTTAACAGAAGACGATCCAGATCGTAAAATGGATTTCTGCGAAAGATTGATGAATAAGCTGAACAGAAATGAGATAGAGCTCTTGGTACCATTTTTTTTTCTGACGAATCAACATTCACATTGAATGGAAAGGTAAACCGACAGAACTGTAGATATTGGTCAGCAGAGAATCCTAATTGGATGCGTGAGACACATACTCAGTACCCTCAAAAGGTGAATGTTTGGGCCGGTATCATAGGCGATCATATTATTGGTCCTATATTTATAGATGGAAATTTGACAGCTGAAAAATATTTAAATATACTTAGAAATGAAGTTATTCCTGCGTTGGTAAACTTATATCCCAACGCAATAGATCATAGCTTACCGAATGAAAATGTTTGGTTCCAGCAAGACGGGGCAACACCCCATTATGCTTTAATGGTAAGAACTTATTTAGATGAAATCTTCCCCAATAAATGGATTGGACGAAGAGGTACTATTGAGTGGCCATATAGATCGCCAGACCTTACGCCGTTAGATTTTTTTCTGTGGGGGTTATCTCAAGAACAAAGTATATGCAACACAACCAACTAGCATTGTAGACCTCAAAGACAGGATAACTACAGAAATACGGAATATTTCACCTCAAACTTTAAACAAAGTTAAGGAGGAGTTCTATAGGAGACTGTGCTATTGCCAACAACTAGGTGGAGAACATTTTGAGCATTTATTTTAATGTATTAAAATCAAATACATTCATTATTTAGTTTTTTGGAATCGGTTCATTAAGAGGATTTCAAAAACATGCAAATATACAAGGTGTTTCATTAAAAAAAAAAACACCGACTATGGCATATTTGCGTGAATCACCCTGTATATTTAAATTTATGTTTACATAATGCAAAACTCAATTCAAAAGTTGATGTGTCTCGGCATTTTTTATAATTTTCTAAAATAATGACATAAAGAATTTTATTCCATAAGTGGTTTCCACACTGTATAAATTTAGCTAGAACATTGTTATGTCTTGTATATACCACAAAACTACAAATATTGAATTGAAATTCCAGGAGAGCCATCTCAAAAGACTAGTCTACTAAAAAGACCATGGATTAGATTTGTTGATGTGGCTTATCTATTCCACTGCGACCTTTTCATATCTATTGTGTTCCTCCGAATCTAGATTACATTCTCTTCCATTAATTAATTTCCATCACAATTTCAGGTAATGGCACTGACATAGAATGTGCTCAACAGTTTCCTCCTCTAGGCGCCCGACTGCCAGTTAAGCTTTCAACATACCTTCTACAGCTTTGACAGTTTTTCTATCTCCGCTTATTACGTCTGCGTTGTAAACTTTGACTATTGTCCTCTAATGAACTGTTTTGCCGGTCTCTGTTTTGGTGAGACTACCCACAATTCCAAAGAATTCTGTGCCACTCACTTCCTTATGGACATATTTATTCCAATGAATGGCATTGATGACTCTTGTGTGGCCATTTCATCCGCCGATTTGCTGCTCTTATGACCCTCGTTCCCTGGCACCCAGGCTACCATGACCTTGGAATGGTAGGCTTATTAACAATACCGGCTTCCGCCTTCTGCACCTACTTCAGTCTTGGAGCCGTCCGTATACCAGACTGCCTTAGACTTTTTGAGTACATCAGTCTTCCCTACCTGGTATAATTATTATCAAAACTATATCTCGTGGTTATTGCGCCCAAGATCTCTCCCATGACATTATCTTTTATCCAACCAATACACTTTTGACATTCAGCACGTTGAAACCTGAAGAAGCTCTTTATTCATCTATATTTATTTACTCACTGATTATCGTAAGCTGGATCCATAAATATACCGTGCCACACCAAATTATGATATGTTCTATTCTGCATCATTTGATTGTTGAAACCTTTGTAAACTATTGGTTTACCAGTTACCGCCCAAATCCACTCCGCAGTCTTCCAATTATAAATACCTCCGATCCATCTATCTTGACGTTCTGAAATATCAAGTAAAGTATCAGGTTTATTGAGACTATGAATTAACAAAATTTTTTTTACAAAAGGCTTTCGTAATATTTTCATATGCACGCCAATGAGATTCAGTGCAATTGATAATTTAATGTCTTAAAATAGAGCATAATAAACCTTAATATAACAAATATTTATTCTATATTCTTCTTCGTGTGGTATGCAGAAGTTATCAAGCTTTAATAATCATTCTCAGTAGTTTATGTGCATTTAAATAGATTGGAAAATAGGTCGGGAGAAGTAAATTTTATGTATCTAATTTGATAAACAATTTATAATAAAATATTTCACTGAGATATTATGTTGATTGAAAAATTAATATAAATACAGATATATTTTTTTGAAAACTAGATCATGTGGAATATACAGATGCACAGTAGCATTGATTGGTAAGCTTAGGTCTTGGGCAACAGCCTCATTCTACTTGTTTTCTACATTGAGCAGAGTATACTGTATGGCGAGGGTTAGACCACTCCTGCGGGTCCTATGGTCTAGGGTAATGATTCCAAGGCGGGAGTAACGGCAAGTTTGAGGTGGGTTTGGTTGGTAGACATTCACGTGGGGATGAGCCCAACACTTTCTGGGTACTGGTTAAGGACCCATTGGAACATGATACATCAATAATAATAATAATGAATAATAAGAATAGGCTAAGTAATATTCATAATAGACTTAACTTACCTATGAATTGATTGGCGAACATCCTTAAATTTTTATCCTGTCTTCTATTTCTAATAATAGCCAATTTACTACCATTGTTTTTACATTCATAAAAAGCGTTCTTCCATGTAGCTTGTTTAGTGCTGAATAAATAGCAACGATTTCCTAAACTTATCATGTGAGATGGACAAATCCAATCGTATTTGTTTCTTTTCTGATGGGGTTTTGTGCTGTTTCTTTTCATAACTTGAAAAAAAAATATTTTATAATATCAAATGGTTAACTAAGTGTGAAAATAGTCTGGATGGTTCCAAGAAAAACCGCATGTAAACAAAGCGTGATCTATTCTAAGTATTGGACGACTTGCATTGAAATGTTAGCAATAGGGAAACAACATTATCCACTTGGTCAATATGCACGTGATTTCATTTTCGAGCGGTTTTTCTATTTTAATATTAAGTTAATCATAATAATTTCGATGTAGACCAGCTTGTACTGACCAGAGTTCATTATGAACAATGTGTCGAAATATAAAATAAAAGTATCATTTAATAAGAGTTTAAATAATACTACAACCTGTATAATCCAAAATATCGTTGAAGATTTATTAGAAAAGAAAAAAATGTGTTTTTTTTTATATAAATTTGAATGGAATACACAAATATTCAATCTGTGATTTAAATGCCCATAAAATTTAGTTATATTTTTTTCGCCTCTTTCACTTACGTCAAAGTGAACTGCATTCTTGGCACAAACTCCAATTAATTCCACTTTCAAACGTTATTGTACCCGAAAAATTCTTTCAACGGTTATCATGCTGTTTTTATTTTATTTCAATCTAATATTTATATTGCATGTTACAGAGCTGTTTACAAAATTTATGGATACTGCACTATTCCAAGCGTTCGAAAGAGAAAGAAACTGAGAAATTTAGTTTTTCGCAAAAAAAAAACAGTAAAATTACAGAAATCTTCTTGTCCCGCTATTAGCAAAAACCATTAATCCTGTCAAAGCTGACAGGTTCTCAAATTATAACTCGCAGGCTGTTAATTTGAATATTTTTGTTTTCAAATTGACACCCCGTATAATACTTACATTCTGATGGTTCGTCATTAGATTCACCCAGCAATTTCATACATCTTCTTTTTTCGTAACTATCCAACGGTAAGCGACTTGTGCATCTGGTAATATTAAATTTTTTCCTCCTTTTATTATATAATTTAAATTCTACAAATACGTTTGTTTGTGTTTTACAAATGTACGATTTTCTTTCGGTACATCTTCTAGCCACCCATCTACAACAACAAAAAAGTATATTGCTGTAGAGAAACTCTAAGAGCGGTTTCAGACGAGACACTTCGTGGCCAGCTACTAGTGTCTGAAAAGAACCACGCGACCAAAAATACATTAGTATAAATAGACGCATTCACACGATTCACAGATAAGGAATAATGAATTTTTAGAGCACGATTATTTTCAGACACTAGTAGCGCTTTCAGACGAGACACTTTGTAGCCGGCTACTAGTGTCTGAAAAGAATTGCGAGGCTAAAAATACAATAGTATAAATAGACGTATTACACCAGACACAGATAAGGAATAATGAATTTTTAGCCGGCCACAAAGTAGCGCTTTCAGACGAGACACTTTGTGGCCGGTTACTAGTGTCTGAAAAGAACCATGCGGCCAAAAATACATTAGTATAAATAGACGCATTCACACGATTCACAGATAAGGAATAATGCATTTTTAGCGCACGATTATTTTCAGACACTAGTAGCCGGCCACAAAGTAGCGCTTACAGACGAGACACTTTGTAGCCGGCTACTAGTGTCTGAAAAGAATCGTGCGGCTTGAAATTCCTCACTATAAATAGACGCATTCGAACGAGACACAGATAAGCAATAATGAATTTTTAGCTCACGATTCTTTTCAGACACTAGTAGCCGGCCACAAAGTTTCTCGTCTGAAAGTACTCTAACACTAATACAGAAATTCTTACTTGTTGTCTTGAGCGCTATCGAGAACAATACAGTTCCACCTAAATTTATCTCCCTTATTAACTTTGGTAAAATAGTTTTGTTTAACATAGTTTCCATTGAGACCCCACTTCCACTGTTTTTGCCTCCAGTCATATATCGCATCTATCCATTTTTCTGAGGGAGCTAAAAATATAAAAGTTTTATTCATAAAGTCCATTCATCTTGTTATTTCAGCTTGGAATCTAACACTTATTTTGGCATTACAAACGTCACATATAGAAGTGCATACATACCACATACCAAAGTGAATACAGAACGAATAATATAACGTTGAGAGCAGAGTTAATTATGACACACCCTGTAAAATTTACATTTATTTCATACTGTCAGATTGATTTAGTTCACCGACTGCATTTTGAGTCCGGTAAGTGAGCTAGAACACTATCAGAGCCGGTAAGTGTAGAGGTGCGTTCACACTATGCCGCGATTTGCCGTTGGCAATGCCAATTGGCGAAGGTAGCGACTGTAAAAACATATAAACATCTCATTCATTCATTTGTACCATTACCCATGTTATCTACCTACTACCATTCCAGAAGCTTCGTGTCTTCTATATAGGGCACCAGTTTACCTGGAGGGATTCATTTTATTCCCTGCAATCCCCTCATGTGCACCCTCATAAATATCTCATTCGTTCATACTTGACTTATGACTTAAATTACCATAAAAATACAACTTACTTATTGAATTGTTATTATCCTGAATTACCAATCCTTTTAGAAGACTTTGCTCCTTTAAGGAGTTTAATATGAGTAGAGAGCTGTTTAGAGCTTCACACTGAAATCGGGCGTTGATCCATGTGACTTCTTCATTTCCGAAATGGTAACAATTTTTTCCTATTGAATTAAATCCTTTGGGACATACGTAGCTTTTTCTAATTGTTTGGGATGTTGTACATGTAACTGTAATAAAAATTCGATAGTGAGAGATGTAATAATATTAGTTTTTATAAGGAAAGCGTGAGCATTTCTGCCTGAACACGATAGAACCGAAAGCTAGTGAGCTGTTTGATTCAAAAATAAATTGCGCAGCTTCTACTGAAGAGCTGGGTCAATTTTGATGACATTTTATGTGTGTTTGAGTAAGTTTCTGAATAATATTGATTTTGGTGAATGGAGCTGCCGTCGAGTTCACACTGAATTCCTTCCTAGATTCAGTTTCTCAATTTTTATGAGAACAAATAAGTATTTAGACAGTTGTTGAGAGTGTAAAGAAAAATTTACCGGCTCTTATGGTTATTAAAATACGAGTTGAAGTTTAAGGTTTGTGAAACATTTTGTGATGCTAAGAATTGTTAAAAAATGGACGTTTTGCTTTCATCTACAATGGAATGTAATAAGTAGCTTTAAAATAGTAGCAAAAGTTATTGAAACGTGAATTTTTAAACTGTTCAACATTAGAAACTACACAATTTCGGTGACGTAGAATAGAATGGGTCTAAAAAGAATGTTTTTAATCAGTTCACGTTTGCCAAATTCCTTTCAATGCGAACATACTACTAGGTGATTTAAAGAGAGAGTTGAATAATGTTAGACGCCTTCCAGTCAAAATAAACTTTCTTTTTTAAATATTATTACAGCAAGCAAAAAATGGATTATTTGTGCAATTTGTTTTCGAAATATATAAATAGTGCCGACAGGTTCAATTTAGATGCGTTGATGAACATGGCATTTTTTTAAATTTAACATTAAGTAATTTACTTGTCATTGAGCTAAATACTTTTTAATATCAACAGAATTCTTGCAATTATTAATACATCTTTCAAACAAATAGACAATTCAAGTAATATTGCACATGCTGCGTGTCTTCAATAAAAAAACATTTTTGCTTGGGACAGATAGAAGATCGAAAAATGAAAATAATAAGCTTCTTGGGATGGCTCTAAAGACACTCTATGAACATTTTATATCCCAATTAGTTAACTTCTCTAACAATAAGTGCATCTGTAGAATAGGGCGGGTGAGTGTAGGCTCACAGCACTTAGGCCACATGTGACCCATTGTACATCCTCCCGAGAAGTTGTCCCCCTAGGTCATCGTCCATGCTTTAAATCGGCAGGTGTAGGCCAAGACTCACCGAACACACACTCTCTTATTGCCGATAATTCCGGGCACTCGCATAAGACATGTCTGACAGTTTCATCTTCCTGTTCACACATCCTGCATAGAGGTGTGTCCACTAGCCTGCCTTTCAAAACGCGCTTTACGTCATAAATATGGCTGCCCCATGGTGTGACGTCATTTGTTCACGTTCTTATTAGTGTATCACGCTCTGAGTTCTTGTGACCTAAAATTTGTTTCTGGAAGCTTTAAAAATGGATGAAGCCGAAAAAAAAACTTTGTATTCCAACTATTGCATTGTTCCAGTATGTAAATCAACGTCTATTAAAACTCCAGACAAAATATTTGTTACTTTACCTGGTGGCGCAAGCAAAAATACACTTGAGAGAAAGGCATTACTTTTGTTTGTGAAGACCATTTTAATGTAAGTACCTACTTCTATGCTGGTAATTTTTATTCCTAAAAAGTTTAAGGTTATGTACCTATATGTCTTAGGAATCAACCACAAAAACATCATTTTCTTACGACCACACATCGAAATATGGTTGGTATGGTTTGGTTTGGTATGGTTTACATATCTGTCATAGCATAAATTTGGATGTTACTCACGTTTGATTTTCATTAAATTACATGATCGTTGCATATATTAAATAAATAAAAAATAAATGAAACATAGTTTAAATCGTAACTACGATAATGCTTTAACTCCTCTTATTTCCTTGACTTCTTATTTCCTTGACTTCATAAATTCAAGCAGCACAAATGAGTCTACGTTGGGCAAGTTATTAGTTTGTGCTTTTACAAAACCTTCGCTAGCCATATCTTTACTCACAAAATATGAAAGAATCGTCACTGAACACTGAACTAGTAAATAAAATATATTTTTCCAAAAGTTTTGAAATATCCTCGGAAATATCGAATATTCATGTCCACTTTCCACTTCAAGTTGACTTTTAGAAATAAAAAAAAGCACACACAAACACGTAATGCTCTCAAACAAACATAAATGATATTTTTACGCCGATGAAGCAATTAATAGTTGATTTAAATACAATATAAACACACAACTACACATGACCTGATGCAATACCGGCCATATTGACATAAGTAAACACAAGAGATATGACATCACACGTATCATCGGTAGCGTTCGGAAATCCTCGGGTTGTGGTCGGAAAGTTCATTGAAATTTGAATTTTATTTCAAAATGTGGGAGTAATTTCCAATGGAAACTGGTTTACTCCTGTCGTGCCCTTTAACCCACCTCAGGATAATATTGTTGATATCTGCCGTGGCGTTAGCTAAATCTTGGTGACACTCTAGTACTAGCCTCGATATAACACGTTGTCTGTTCAAGGCTAATAGGGCTTGTCTACTATCAGTGTAGATTATTATGTTTTTGCCAGAAATTCCTTTTCTGGTTAGTTCTTTTGTGGCTGTTGACAATAAGTGCAATTAAGCACGGATTATTTTGGCCAATTGAATACATTGGCACAATAGCAGCTAGTTTAGCATGAAAAAAGTTATTTCCAAACTATTATTAAGTTGATAACACTGAAAATTACTAAAGTACCAATTATTATAATAGAAACATTGTTGAAATTTTATTA
>CAJUYI010009295.1:0-10149 GCA_910591695.1 Galerucella pusilla | reverse complement strand
CTGTCCCGCGAGGGGTTCAATAATTTTCAATATATGATTCGATAGTTATACCTATACAAAACAGAAAACGCAGATTTATTCAAGAGAATTTATAAAAAATATTTGAGATGTCTACCATTATTGTTAATGCATAATTTATAACACCTTCTTATATTATTTCCATTTGGTTTGTTAATTTTAAGTTGAATCCTTGCTTTAATCATTTGTATATTATAATTATTAATAAAATCTTTCACCTCTCTGTAAACCATGTTAATTACTTTATCTGAAAAATGTTAATTATCAAACATATTAGTTGTCATTTTCATAGCTTACTTTGATAAATTATTTTTTTTCATATTTACAGTAATTACTAAAACTCATATTTTAAACATTTCATAACTCCTAAACGGTACAAGGTAGGGGTAACATACTATATATTTTTGAAATCAGAAAAAAAACCCTTCCAAGAATGTAATTATATACGGGGTGTCCCATTTAAAAATGAACTAAGTATTATTTTTTTTGTATCCCTTTAAATTTGCACGCTACTGAACTTTTGATAGAATATTAAGAAAATTCAGCTGTAACCAAACTAAAAGTAGTAATAACGATGATAGCGGGTGGGTAATTTATAATGAATAACCCTGTACAATCATTACGATTGTTGATAATTATTTTTATTATTTATTTAGCTAGTTTAGTAGTAATTGCTGTTCCTTTCGGATCCATGACATCAGGATTCGTAGCAGATCTTTGGGGTAGATTGTGGACAGTAAAAGTGTCTGTTATACCATTTTCATTAGGTTGGTGTTTAATAGCAACTGCTCAGAGCATTCCACAAATATTGGTTGGACGGTTTTTAACAGGATTTGCTACACGTAAGTATTCATATTTACTTTTTATGTTTTTCAATTTCAGTACAACAAAATCTTTTACTGTTTTAGCTTGGTCCAGTATACCAGCTACGGTGTATGTATCTGAAATTGCTAGAGCAGATATGAGAGGATCATTAATAGTAACAGCACCAACTTTAGCATCTGCTGGTAAGTTCCATTTTCAATTGAATTGTAAACAATCAGTCCAGGCACTTGAACTGAATCATTTTACCATTTCCCATGTCATCTACTAGTTTCGTGTCTTCTATATAGTTTAACTGGTCCAATAAATGAAGGGACAAAGCTCCTGAAAATAAATAAATAAATAAATACTTTATTTAGCCCAAAGCTAGTTTACAATATTCATTACAGTACACAGTTTTTATAAGTGTATAATTTAGAAAATACCTGATATAAAAATTATGACAGTAAATACATTTTTCTTAATCTATTTTTAAAGATTCGTACATTGGGAGCAGTTTTTACAGTAAGAGGAAGATCATTATATTGACTCACCCCTTCGACAAATAGTGATCGTTGTTGTATTTGTGTATTATACCTATCAATATAATAATCGTTTCCTGATCTTAAATTGTAAGACAACATGTCCTCCCTTTTCGTTAAAAATTCAAGCAAATACCTTGGCGTCAAATTTTTAGTTATTTTAAAAACTAAAATTAAATTTGCTTCTTGAACCAGTTGATGAATATTTAAAAATCTCAAGTTTTGTAACATATCGTTTATTTTGGTGTACCTATTGCATCTCAATATAATTCGCATCGCTTTGTTCTGCAAAATTTGTAAACGATTTATATCATCCTTATTGCAATACATTAATAATGACATACAATAGGTGAATTGGGGATAGATAATAGAATTATACACTATTTGTCGAGCCCACCGTGATAATTTATTTGATATCCTGCCAAAATACCCAATCTTTTTTCCCAATTTTTTGCACATGTAATCGACAGGATAACATAGATTCAATTGCGGATCCAACTGTACCCCTAAATATTTTATTTCAGTAACCTGCTCAATAGTTTCAGAATTAATTTGTAATACAATGTTTGAGTCACTGAATTTCTTACAGTTGTATCTTGTACCAAGAACCATACACTTTGTTTTACTAGGGTTTAGTTTTAACTTTTTGAAGCAAAGCCAGTTTTTCAAAATATTTAATTCTTCATTTATTGTTTCTGAAATTATCTCAAAGTTGGTTCCTGATATTGACAAAACTGTATCATCTGCATAAAGATTAACAAAACAATGTGTGAAGTACTTACTAATGTCGTTTATGTACAGTATAAAGAGTAAAGGGCCCAGTACACTCCCGTGCGGAACTCCCTGAAGTCCCTGAAGACTTCACTTTGGGCTCAATTCGTAGGTCACGGCAGGTGTTTTTAAATGAGAAAAAACTTAACGCGATTGAGTTTGCGAAAGGGGGGAAAATGGCCCCTAAACCCTGGAAAACGGGTTTCTCTGGCTAAATATGCGAATTAGAGAATTTTTTTCCAGATAAAAAATGAAGATCGTCTTATTATCTACAAAAATGGTCACTATAACTTTTTTCGAAAATTCGATAGTTATTGAGATAATGAGACCTAAAGTCTCCTCATTTCAGCTGCTGCTCTGCCTGTAGGAATTCTGCTGTCTATGTATTAAATTGTTTGCGGGCGGACGAATTGTTCCATAACTCGGCAAAAAATTGACATTTTCCGATGACTCGAAGTTCATCGCAATGGGAAGACCCGTAGCAAAGATTGCAGAATAAAATATAAGATGTTTCACTCTAGGGAGGTTTGATTCAAGTTGCTGTCCCAAATGGACGCCGCTTTAGGATTCGCTTTTGTTGTCAATAACGAGATCGGTAGATACCAGAACAGTTCGAAGAGCTTATCTTATTTTAAGCTATACAGGGGTAATTAGAGAAATATATATTTAAATTAATAGGATTATTTATCACAAAGGTTTATTTTTAAATGTTAATTATTTCGAAAACTGTTCGGGATATGAATTTGAAAAGGTAAGTAAGAAATGAACTTAAATTTTTAAAATGAATCAATTCACAGTTTTTATCCAGTAATTTTGTGATACTTATTGTATTGATAATCTATCAGATATTTATCACAAATTCAATTAAATATACTCATTAGCCACAAGAATAATAGGGCCACTAAATCTTAAATTTTGATCTTTAAATAACGCGTATTTTTTGGATTGACAAGTTTAAAACAGTAAAAAGAGAAGCAGCTGCAGGACTTTATTAAAAATTTTTATAAATGTTGTGAAATACTAAGTTTGGAGTTTGGTTTATGTGTTAAATTCAATCTATTGTCTTTCAAATCTTTTAATATACATTTGAGAGTAAAATATATACGGACTCTGTGGAACAAGCGCGCGATTTAAAAACTTATCATCCTATTTATTGCTTTTCAATGCACATCATTTTAAAGCTTAGAGTGTCGTTTTCGAATGTACTTTTTGATTTTACATAAAATCCAATCATTTTCCAGAAATCAGGGAAATTGATCATACCGGTAAAAACCGGACTTTTTTTTAAATAAATAAATAAACAAATCAATTTTTTATCAAAAGGCAAGAAAGACATTAAAAACAATTTCTGAGATCATTCAAGACCTAAGGTTCCATTAAAAAAAAGTTAGGATAAAAGATTATTTAAAAAAAAATGAACAAATTAATGAAATAGTCTCAAAATCTGGTGGAAAAAAACGTTGACCGCTTTTTTAAATATTTTTGTCAGGTACGAACGAGCTGCAAGTCACATGGAATGATAGCTACGGGTCTTCCCATTGCGATGAACTTTGAATAATCGGGAAATGTCAATTTTTTGCCGAGTTATGGAACAATTCGTCCGCCCGCTTACAAGTTAATGCATATACAGCAGAATTCCTACAGGCAGAGCATCATCCTAAAATGAGGGGACTTTTAGGTCTCATTATCTCGACAACTATCGAATTTTCGAAAAATATGATGGGGACCATTTTTATAGATAATAAGACGATCTTCATTTTTTATCGGAAAGAAAAATTCTCTAATTCGCATATTTAGCCAGTTTAGGGAGCCATTTTCCCCTTTCTTCCGTTAACTCAATCGCGTTACGTTTTTTCTCGTTTAAAAACACCTGCCGTTACCTACAAATTGAGCTCAAAGTGAAGTCTTCAGTGGATTTTCAGGAGCTTTCGATATTTTCAGGTGTTCAGTTACTGGACGAGGGATTGTCCTCTCCAAAGTGCTCCCGAAAATGTTTACTTCATTGATTGGATCAAGTAGTAAAATTAATATATTCTTTTCCTTTTAAGGTATGCTTATAGCTTTTTTAAAGGGTTGGTTTTTGCATTGGAGAACTGTAGCTTGGTTGTGTAATGCTTACGTCTTACTACCTGTATTGTTAGTATTCCTAATACCCGAAAGTCCGCCATGGTTGGTTTCGAAAGGAAAAATAGAAGAAGCAGCTAAAAGTTTACAATGGCTCAATCGATACCAGCCTCAGCCGTATAATAGAGTGAGTTTATTGAAGTATTTCAAATTATCTGGTGATTTAACCAATAAGAAACCAAAGGAATTTGATGCAACTACTACTATACTTTGGCAAGTTTATCTGAAGCCGTGAAAGAAATGCAGTCGAAAACATCCGATATTGCCACGTTTAAGTATGGAAAAGCTAAAGTGCTAAATATGTAGTGACAACAATTAGAAAAGGGACTTTTTATCATTAACAATATCAACAATATGATTAAACGTTAATACTTTAATGTGCTTGTTTGCTTGGATTTTTTCTATTAACATTATTATTTCAATTTACGAATATTAAAAGATGAGCATTTTTTCCAAATTTGTTACGGGCTTCTTCAAGCTCTGGCAGCGTTATACGAAAACCATAATTACCACACCCTCCGAATTACATAATTGGTGATTTTTATCGAGAGCTGACTTCTTATAGGCAAGCGCGTGCGTGTGTTCTTCCCTCTCACTTCGTCAATTGACTGATATTGATTTATCCAGTGGCGTTGGTACTGTCAATGACCTTTGTATTTTCAATTTTACTTGGTAAATTAGGTACCGTATGCCATTTGTACGTTTATGACATATATGACTCGCCTATTACCGATTCCCCGTAGCTTCAGATAAACTTGCCAAACTACAGCACGTTCAGCAGGATGAGGAAACGATGGATTACAAAAATATACTGAATTCGTTTCCGTTTTTTTTAGAACGAATCCATAGCTGAGCTACAACTGAAATTACTTCAAGAAGAACACCAAAAGAAGCTAGAAACTCAAGTGAGATTCAATAATTTAGGAGTAATAGGAGTACTAAAACAATTTTTCAAACCCACAGGATACAAACCTCTCATCCTTCTTACTGGTCTTTTTATATTTCAAATGTTCTCCGGTGTCTACATCACTCTTTTCTATTCCGTAACATTCTTTGAAGTAAGTACGTAATATTTGTTTCTTTGGACACAGTTTACACTACCGCTGAACCTGCGTTTCGATAACCAAGTTACCTTCTTCAGAGATTGAGAGTAAAGTCGCTTAGAGATAGATAGGGTTCTACCCTACGATCCTAGTTTAATTAATTTTGCATTCATTTAAAATTCACTAATTTGCTAAGTCTAATTACTTTATAAATGTTCTTCGACGTAGGGAACGCGTTCAACAGTGTCAGTAAACGGGCGGTGTTGAGTGCGTTGATAAAGCTTAAAGTAGGGGAGGGGCTAGTTAATCTAGTAGAGGACTATCTGACGGGGCGTGCGATAGTTGACACTAGAGGGAGAAGGTATAGGACGGAGATTGGAGTGTCCCAGGGCTCGGTTCTGGGACCGACGCTTTGGAAGTTTGTGGGATAGCATGTGAAGAGGGATGTGAGATTACGGTGTATGCGGACGATGTCTGCCTGGTATGTACGGCAAAGGGAGAGGTGGAGATAGAAAGAAAGGCGGAGAGGATGTGTAGGAAGGTTGTGGAGAAGATAGAGCGGTATGGACTGGAAGTGGTTGAGGATAAGACGGTGGGGCAACTGGTGAAGGGGCGGAGCAAGGCAAGGGAAGTGGTGGTGATGGTGAAGGGAAGGGAAATTCGGATGGAGGAAGCGGTAAAATATCTAGGACTGTGGTTGAATAGCCAATTATCCTTTAAAGCCCGTATGTTGAAGGCTGCAGAGAAGGAAAAAGTAACTGGGCTGCATGGCTGGGAAGATAAATGGGTAATGTGAAAGGATCGGGAGATTGGAAGAGGAGAGTAAATAGTAGGACGGTAGAGCAGAGTATGCTGTATGGCGCGGAAGTGTGGGGTGAGAAAGCAGGGGTGAATGCCTGCTGGTGCAGAGAGGGATACTCCCGAGGGTGGTGCAGGCGTACAGAACAGTGGGTGGACTAGCAGCAGCGGTGCTGTCAAAGTCCTATCCATTGGAGAATTACAGTCATAACTGGCAGGTAACTTGGTTTATCAAAAAACACAACATATGGGTAGATTTAAATATGATTTAAAACAGTTTCTCTAATATAATTTGTAGTTTTTGTGTCGTTTTAGAAAGTTGGTACTACTATTAACCCATATTTATCATCGACATTGATTTGTTTAATACGAATGTTGATGGCTTTTTCAAATTCCTACTTATTGAAGACCTTCCAAAGACGTTCCCTTTTGATCGTTAGTGGACTTGGTATGTCGGTCTTTATGGTCCTTTCTGGATTGTCAACACATTGGATAAAGTCTGGTAAATATTAATGAGCTGATGAAAAATATAATATCTAATTTATAAGCTGCCCTTAAAGCACTTCAGAGCTCTAGGGTAACATCTCGGATGGTATGGAAATGCAGCGAAGAGCTTAGAAGACTGGCGACTCGGAACAGTGTAACACTAGAGTGGGTGCCAGGTCACAAAGGAATCGCTGGCTATGAAAAAGCTGACGAACTCACAAGAGCAGGATCGTCAACTCTGATGAACGGACACGAACCAGCTGTGGGCATCCCCAGATGCTCAACTAGGTCATGGTTAAAAGGGTGGGTGAAAGAACAACGCAATAAACACTGGAAAAATACGCCCAGGCAAATACTTGGGAAGAAATTCATAAAAGAACCATCAGAAAAAGTAGCGAAAGAACTGCTCTCAATGAGCAGGAACAAACTACGCACCATAACGGGGCTACTTACGGGACACTTTCCTACAAAGGAGCACCTAAACAAAATAGGGCTGTACAACGGAGACCTTACATGCAAAAGATGCAAAAAGGATACCGAAACAGCTCTGCATATACTATGCAACTGTGAGACGCTGGACCACAGGAGGCAGAAACTGTATGATGACTCCAGATGATTTCTACAAGCAACCAGCAAAGAGCCTATATGAGCTAATATAGGGAACGGATTGGTTGAATAGGCTGTAGTCAGAACACTAGGAGTATCCACAATAAGCCCAGGAGGCTGAGGTGGTGCTGGTGAAGGGACGGCTCGTTAAAAAAATGTATACTTAATATAATCTAACACCTCATAAAAATGGATTTAATATAAGTAGATGTACCAAGCAAAATTAAACTTTACAGAAGTAAAATATCACTTGTTCGTGATTTGGAATCATGACTTGCATGTCGTGGTTTGCCAGTTAGGTAATAAAAATATATACCTACTTGTAAATAAGTTGAGGAATGTATTACAAATGGTTAAAATACGGAGCTACAAATACAAACAACAATATTCTCATAGAAAAAAATTTCAATACTCTGGAAACGGTCCCAAAAAACTAGGTATAGTGTATCTATTGTTAATGTGATGACCCATATTTTTAATCCCTTTGAAGGAAAAAGCCGCCAAATGGCGTGCATAAAATTGTTTTATAAATTCGAATATTGTGAAATAATGCTTTTCAAATATAATTCAAACTAATATAGTGGATTAAAATTAACCTGCATAAAATTTGTAATATAATTCAAGGTCATCACATTAACATTAGTTATACTATACACAAACAGTATCTGAAATAATCATATACAGCGAGATTTATTTGATTAAACTAAAGGGTTATTATTGAACTTGTAACCTAAAACTGCCCCAGGCTAGAGCACTCCACCTCAGGGAGTGGAATTCGGCACCAATTAAACTATTTTATACACTATCACTGGAATGGGGTGTACAATTAATATTAAATTGGACGCCACCAGCTTTTTAATCGAACGAAGCAATTAAAACAAGAAAACAAAAGGTGGAAAGCTGGAAACACCTTGTAAGAAATTAAATTTAAGTTACAAAAAAAATAAATAAAATAAATCTACTTATTCCCGAACACGTTTATCCAATTCAATGATTATTGAATAAAATCAATACAAAGAATGAAATAATAATTATTTATTGAATTATTTGGAACCCAACATAAATTGAATATTTCAAAAATTGAACGAAGAGAATACTAATTGTAATTAGCACGCCAAATCCAAATCTTACACACGCTATAGATAAGACGGAGGAACTTATCTTAGAGGGCTGAGGATATTTGCAGCTCTTAGCTTGATGGCGGCAGTGGCGGTGATGTCTTCGACAGGCTGTGGACCTCGTGCTCGGGACAGAAACGAAGTGGACTGAAGATTGCCTTTAATCTTGCCTTGAGAATGGAACTTTCCCTAAACTTGTCGGCTGCAGAGCTGCGGAAAAAGAAAAAACAGGGATGAAAAACTAGAAAAGAAACATTAGGAAGGAGCGAATAAATAGAACAGATCAGGTAAAAAACGAGCTTATGCTATAGCGCATACAAAACACGAACTCCTCGTGTCAAAATACAACTTAACAGTGATCTGTTTTATTGTATTCGTTTTGTTCCTCAAATACACAAAAAATGTGAATCAGCAAATAAGCAATAAATATAAATAAGCTGTAAGCACTAGAAAATAACCTAGGGAAAATAACATATTTAACTTACCAACCAGACAATAGAAAATTGTTCACCAAAAATTAAAAATAAAATATAAATAACTGTTGCCTTCTATGTGGGAGCTAGAGGAAAAAAAGACTCCACTCGAAAATTGAAATTTCGAACATCGACAGACAAAAATGGAAGGGGAATTTGATAAAAATTAATGTTTTATTTCGGAGTGGCTAATGCGACAAGGAAACGGCATGTTTAAAAATTTAGTAGAAATTTGGGAGGAAGTGACTAATGAGCCAAAAAATTCACTGAATGAAATAGTTTTTCAGACGAAAAACGTAACAGCTGAACAGCATGCTACAAACTAATAGATCCTAATTTACATTTTCTTCAAGAATTTATTATCGAGAATCAAATATTGCCTTGAAAATATCTTTAAATTTTTTAACTCCCCAAAGAACACTATTTAAGGTTCAAGTAAGTTGTAGTATTTAGACAGAAATGCTTGTGAAGCAGTTGTTACAAGCACAATTTTTTTTTCAGGAACTTCAGATCAAACATATCTACCAGTGGCATTTATAATACTTTATGTTTTTGCGTCCATGATTGGTATGCTGTGCATCCCTTGGACGTTGATGTGCGAGCTATTTCCTCTTGAAATACGTGGTGTAGCAAACAGTCTTGCCTACAGCATAGGCAACATAATAATCTTCGCGTCTATACAAAGCTTTTATGGATTAGTTTCAATTTTCCATGGTTATGCTGGGATTCAATGGTTCTTTGCTGTTATGTCGACACTGGGAAGCATTTACACTTATATATTTTTGCCAGAAACCCACAATAAGAAGTTAACTGAAATCTCCGAATATTTTGAGGAGAATTTTATTTATATTTTCTCAAAAAATAGGAAGCCGAAGGAAATTAAAGTTTTTACACAGGAGAGATTTGGTCAAAAAGAAATTGTGGAAAACGGTCAAGACGAAAAGCTACTGGAAAAACCTTTGAATTAATTGAAAATTTTCGATTCTAGAGCGAGGAATAAAATTTTTTTGTTAAATAAACCGTTTTTACTTGAATTTTATTTACTTTACGTTCACCTATTGGCCTCATTCTCCTGCTCGCCGATTCTTCTTATTTTCTATATCACTTTCTTCATTTACTTTCACTCATATCTTTTTGGTAATAACTTTAAATAAATAATGATAATATAACTTCTAATAAAGCATGTCTTCATTGGATTAAATCATTCTTAGAACGCTACAAACGAGAATAATAATACAATAATGAATTTTAGTATGATTAATTACACGTCATTTTCAATTATCTTGTGTTACAAAATGTAAGAATTTTGATACAGCTATGATTTAGAAGATGTCCTTGCAGAAGATAAATTAATCAAAACTACGCTATC